>CABFVX010002012.1:0-23334 GCA_902151425.1 Timema shepardi
CACATAGTCAGGACAAAGACAAGCATCATCACATAGTCAATACAAGGACAAGCATCACCACATAGTCAGGACAATGACAAGCATCACCACATAGTCAGGACAAGGACAAGTATCACCACACAGTCATGATAAGGCCAACTTTACCACGTAGTCAATAAAAGCATCACCACACAGTCATGAAAAGGGCAAGCATCACCACATTGTCAATACAAGGACAAGCATCACCACATAGTCAGGACAATGACAATCATCATCACATAGTCAATACAAGGACAAGCATCACCACATAGTCAGGACAAAAACAAGCATCATCACATAGTCAATACTAGGACAAGCATCACCACATAGTCAGGACAATGACAAGCAACACCACATAGTCAGGACAAGGACAAGTATCACCACACAGTCATGATAAGGCCAATTTTACCACGTAGTCAATAAAAGCATCACCACACAGTCATTAAAAGGGCAAGCATCACCACATTGTCAAGACCAGGACAAGCATCAACACATAGTCAGGACAAGGACAATAATCACCACATAATCAGGACAAGGACAAGCATCACCACAAAGTCAGGACAAAGACAAGAATCACCACATAGTCAGGACAAAGACAAGAATCACCACATAGTCAGGACAAAGACAAGAATCACGTCTTTGTCAAGACAAGAACAAGCATCAGCATATAGTCAGGACAATGACAAGCATCATCACATATTCAATACAAGGACAAGCATCACCACATAGTCAGGACAAAGACAAGAATCACCACATAGTCAGGACAAAGACAAGAATCACCTCTTTGTCAAGACAAGAACAAGCATCATCACATAGTCAAGACAAGAACAAGCATCATCACATATTAAAGTAAAGGACAAGCTTCAACTCATAATCAAGAAAAGAATAAGCATCATCACATAGTCAGGACAAGGACAAATATCACCACATAGTCAGAACAAGTACAAATATCACCACACAGTTAGGACAAGGAAAAGCATCAATACATAGTTAGGACAATGACACACATCACCACATAAGAAGGACAAGGACAAGCATCAACACATAATAAAGACAAGAACAAGCATCACGTTATAGTTAGGACAAGGACAGATATCACCACATAGTCAGGACAAGTACAAATATCACCACACAGTTATGAAAAGTACAATAATCACCACATAATTATGTCAAGGATGACCATCACCACATAGTTAGAACAAGGACAAGCATCACCATATAGTCAGGACAAAAACGAGCATCACCAGATAATCAGGACAATAATGGTTCAATGGTATTGTAGGATTTATACAAAATTCATTATGACTTCAATTTAATTCCTTGTGGCTGAGATGAACCTACAGTCACGTAATTGGACGATATTAAGGCTTACAAGATCCACTCTTGTACATATTACGAGTTTTGACCAAATTGCAACCATCCTTCTTTTTAATGAACATAATGAGGATAATAATATTGTATTTCTTACGAAGGGAGAACAATCAATAAAGTATCAGGATGAAATGACGTTGAATGTCTTGCCATGACTAAGTTGCGTCTAACTTTGTGTTAGCAGGTAATAATAATTGTATAGAATTCAACCACCTCATAGAGTTGAACCAAAATATCTGCAGTCGTTTTAAGAGGAAAAACACATGTAAGTTTTATCGTGAGATGCTGACCGCTCTCAAACTCCGTACAGGCGAAAAAGTGGAGAAATTTTCTGATCGAAAACGTTAAGAAACCACCTTAACGTTAAGGACAGAGACGCAAAGGACGTTGTTGCTACAAACTATTCGAAGTTGTCATTGAATACAGTTAAATGAAGAGTAAAGGTAGCTTCAAGTGATTTTGAAAACAATTAAGGAATTACATAAAGAGGTGCTTTTGGTTTGCTCTTCAAATGGACAATTCGCTGGATATAGCAGGAACTGCTCAGTCGGCAAAATTGATAGGAATGGCTTACGATGAATGCACTTCCAAAGATGAAATGTTAACAATTTTACCAATGAATCGAACAACAAGTGGAGAAGATATTTACGAAGCAATGTAAATATCGATTTCTACTATATATTTATATAGTTGTCGGCCATAGCTATCGACTGAGCTTCCGCTGTGATTGAGAAGAAAATTGGATGTATGGCACTATGCCAAACCGATTCATAATTTCCTAGATATGTTTCTTACCATTGTATTACACCAAGAATATTTATGTACTAAAGTTTTTTTTATTCAAGCCTGTTATTGATACAGTGACAGCAATTATAAAATCCATTTTAGCAGCACCATTACAACATAGACTTTGTTAAAATACTTTTGGATTATTTTGGAGCCGAGTACACCAACCTAATTACATACACGGAACGGAAGTGAGATGGCTCAGTAAAGAAAATTCCTCAAACATTGTATTTACCTGATTGATGAAGTAAAAACTTTTCTGAAAAATGAGGAATAAAGTCGTTGACCTCTTAAATCAAATTACTTATTGTGATTAACTGATATTGCCTTAATTACTGTTGTTACCCAGAAACAAAACAATTTAAACCCTTAGCCTTGAGATAGAAATACACATATGGTTGATATGCTAACTGTAGTTAATAAATTTAAATATAAACTAGCAATTTGGGAAAAAACATTTAGAAAAAATGTAACAACACATTTTATAAACATGTGGAAAATTGCAGGAAGTTGTTTTGATAGCAAATTATATGGTGGGCACAAAGCGATTTATTCAACGTGAGATTTGCAAAATTTGGTGAAATAGAGCTCATCATATATTTTTATGTAAATCCATTTAATATCGTAGATATCAGCTTCATTGCCAATATATTAATAAAACATCTTTGCTCACATTAAACAAAACATCAACACATTTGACAACTTCAAATGCCAGGAAAGTATGAAACTTATTATATAACAGTGTTTTATGTTCGTACAAATATTCACGAAGAACATAGATCAACAGCATTCACTCCCCCTCCGCATCTTTGTTCATATCACTTATCATCTTCTATACCCAAAATACCAGCCGCGATGTATGTTCACTGCTTACACACAGTGTTTTTTTTCGACACTGCTATGCTAGTTGATGAGAGATCAAGATGGTATGTAGGTTATCCTGTATTAAGAAAAATCAGGAGTACAATAAAAATCCCGTTTAAATCCGATGAGTACTTTATGAGTTATTGGAAAAAAATAAAAACATTTAATGTCCTAAAAACAAATAAATAGTATGGAACCCTGCATGGACTTTTTCACTCCATTGTTTAAAAATGGATGTATTTATTCGAAACTCCTAATATATTTGAAACAAAATGACACTAGCAAACTCGATCAAAGATTGCGCTATTATTGCGTTCAAACAAATTTTACGCCTTGATTTAAATTTTATTATTTTCTTTTTAAAGAGTTAAAGTCCTCACTCTATATTTCGACAAAAAAAAAATCGATTCTAGGTCCAGAATGGTCAATACTTCATATTAAAATTTTTACTTTCCGTTAAAAATGTTGACACTTTTTAGGTGTTACACATCTTATGCTTATCGAATTTTTATTAAATTCCTCATTTATAAATTTAGATCAATAAAAACGGTAAATATTGAATATTGAGTCTAAAATGGAGATAGATCATTATTACACAAACATTTATCCTAAGAGGTTAAATAAAAATTAACATAAGCATTTGAGAGACCTAATTATCTAATTAATATATGAAATTAGATAATTATTGCATTAAAGCTTAAGTAGTATCTCTGAAAAACTAAAGCTCATAAAATTGTATTAATATGTTTTTCAATATCTCTGAAACTATTGGTTTTATAAAGATATATTTTGATTAAAAGTTTTTTTAATTTAAATAGTACAACAATTTTGCAATAACAAGTTATTTAGTATCTTAAATAGTTGCGGAAATAAGGAAATATACTTTTGTCTAAATTACCCTAAAAGTCATTTTCATAGGAAAATTAAAATATCCATTTTGTTTATAATTCTTAATCAACGCCTAGACGTTAGAGCCAATTTTGATCAAATCCATATTTGCTCTTTTCGCCCTTTAATAACATACTCTTGAATTTACGGTTCAACAGACACACAGACAGACGACATTGCAACCACCAATTTTTAGGATTCAGGGGGTCATCAAACGTCAACATGCATCAACATCTCGGGTTGGAGTTTTTTTACGGTCACAATACTTGACCTATGGTTTTCAACAAATAGTTTTGGAGAGTTGATACAAAATGAGAATTCACTTATCAGACCGGAAACCTTGAAATCTTTTTTCTGAATAAATTTTGAGTTGCCATTTTGTTTATAATATTGATCAATGCTTAGAAATTAAATTTAATCAAAATGTTTAAAACCCATTTTGGGGAAATAATTTTTTTCTTGCCCTTCAGTAAACTACCCTTAATTTTAGGGTCAGATATCCAATTCAAAAAAAAAACCTTGACGCAACCCTGTGAAAACTCTAGATATCAATTTTTAGCCCCACCGCTAAAATAGTTTAGTCTTTAGTCCGAGGTACAGACATAAATACAGACGGGAATACAGACAGACGGACGGAAATTCAAAAACAACTTTTTCGATTCTGGGGGTCATGAAACGTCAAAATTCATCAAAACCTCAGGTTGATTTTTTTTTAACGATTGCAATACTTTCTCTACAGGTAAGATAGCGATGTAACGATGTTACAAGAACGAAGAACAATCGACTGTATAATACGCAGTATAATGGGACCACACTCACCACCTGGCTTGTTGATCACGGCATATTGGAACACCCGTCACGGTACTTTCTGCCTTAGACTCTCCAACAAGGACTAAAACGAGGTTTGACTCCACGTACGGCTCGTGATTGAAGCCGCGCCCATAAGAAACAAGTTAGACACTTGACCAGAGTAGTTTTCGGTTCATGGTCTAGACGTCTTTCCATACTTCCAGAAGTTCCCAGAGTCAATGTCAACACCACCTGAGCGCTGCTTGTTGAGGGCACCGATTTAAGCTTAGGTTGGGCTTTATTAATCAAAAAAATATGGGAGGGGGGGGGGGTACTCTTTTCAAAATTACTGTTTCGAGCTAACTTTAAAATAATCTTGTTTTCCATTTGGGTTTTTTGGGGGTTTTAAAACGTTGATATCCCACGAATTATTAATGATTAAGTTCTTCTGGAACCATGATTTGGATTAGGATTTATTATGTTTGAGGCGCGCTCTTCCCGTTATTTAGTTGCACTGTTCGTTAATTTCAGTAATTTTTGGCAAGTATCTAGGGCATTGGTACGATAAATTGTCTATTATTGAAAGGCTTATATATATATATATATATATATATACAACCCAATTTAGATGCGTAGACCTACATATATATGCATCTAAATTAAAATTTCCTAGCATTGTTTTATATATATATATATGCTTTAATGGCACTTTGTTGAAATATATATGTATGCTTTTATATTAAATTATTTTATCTTGTTATTCTGTAATATGCTTTACGTCGAGTGTTCTCTAGAGTAAAAATTTTCATTCATTTCAACTCTAAGTTTGCTTTCATGGTGTTTATGATTACATAATTATTATTAAATTTAAATATCCTACTTTATTAGGGGTATAGGCTCTAACCACATTCATTTTGATATTTATTGTTGGTAAATATGGTTCGATGCTTACCATCTTAATATATAAAAAGTAAAACGAGATTGTGTCCGATTTAATCTTAAATTCACTTGTAGTGGAACATTCTTGTAAATTGTTGAAGATAGGTATTACATAACTTTAATTCAAGGTCTTCTACCTAACAGGTATTGGTCATTTAGCTGTTATTGGTATTTGAAGAAATGAACTAGTTATAGAATCTGTGACTTAGAATCTTAACCCTCGATGATTTATCTTAGGCTATGTATTTATTGTAAATTGGTTGCAGATATTTTTTTTTTAAACGTCTGAAATGCTACCTTTTACGCCAGACGTCAAACTAGTTCAATTTAAACTGTGTTTGTATACTATATGATGTATCGTCATCTCTTTGATAATTATCTAAAGTTATAATAAAAAAAACAAAAAAACTTTTCTTTTGTGACTCCTTGACTGCTAACTACGCTTCCTGGGCTCTTGAGGTTGTCACAACGAGAAAGTAGCAATGAATTAAATTGAAATAAGCACCATATAGTAATCACCATATCGCATCAAATACAATAATTGTGCTGTAAATTTATTAACAAGAAACAAAACTAAATAGACCTAGATCATAAGCAACAGCATAACATGATTGAAAAAATATCTAAATTTAATAATAAGACGCAAGCACTCCAAAACTGTCTCTATTACGTTAAGAAATGTTGAAATGAATACAAAAACAATTGTTTGAACTTAATATAAAATAAACAAAACTAAATTAACATTACTAACATGAAAAACCATAAAATTATAGAAAAAAACAACACTTTAGTACAAGTAGGCTAACAGTGGCTCTATTCAATGGAATAATTGTTGATATTAGCATTAAAAGAGAATTTTAATTAATGATCAAAAGGACAATATAGTTAGATGCAATTTATTTTCAAAACAATAAGAATAGCTGAAAATCATCTAAATTTAAGATTCGAATGCAAGTACACTTAAAATGACTGTTTCACGTTTTTATATCAACAGTTGTTGAATATCTATCATGATTATAGTGGCATTAGATGATAAACTTTTAAAGTGAAGAGAAACATTTGTCATAAATTATATGGCATCCTTGATAAATATTCAACAACTGTTGATATCCTCATGGGAAGAAAATTAATCTATATGTTTCTAATGGAGAAATATTTGATTTATTTTGACCAAAAACATGTTTTGGTATAAAACCTCTAAAAATACTGAGTTTTTCCCAACACCTCAGAATTAATACCATACAACATGTTCTATCAATAAGTGTTTTAATATCAGTCAGAATAAAATCAACATCTCACAAAATAAACATTGTTATCCCAGGGATTGCTAGCTAATAATTAGGAGGCAATGCTTCTGGCCGTTTCAATGGCAACTTGGCGCTCTATATTTATTTATTAAAATAAAATATGATAAATTAATCACACGGGGAAAGATGCAATAATTTAATGTAATAATTTAATGCAATGATTTAATGTAATAGTTTTTGATTACATCAAAGACTGAAATAGTATAATTTTAATGGTACTTTATAAACTATACAGTATTTAAGTGATGGGCATTGACAGTTTTTAAATTACAATAATTAAAATTATTTTTAATCAAATTCAACGTGAAACTTGAAAACGAATCTCATCTATATAAGTATGCCCATGCGTTGTATCGCCTTTATCCGCGTAAAAAAACCTGCTAAAATAGCAAAAATAAAATGTATGATAAGATCTTAACTATGCCCAAACAATATATTCAAAACACGCACATGACTACTATTTCCAATGGGTTGACAAAAACAACACGAAACCTTGGAAATGTTACTACTTATATTGTTCTCGTAGTTTTAGTTGTGCCACCAGGCCTCTTGCATGCTAACAACTAATTATAATCATCAAATAAAATATTGCGAAACCATTCTCTTAGTTTGTAAGCACTCTGCCTTGTAAATATCTACCATGTTTCTACGCGCTATATGATAGTTTCCCGCCACTATAAATACTCGTTCTCTCTCCGCACAGATATTATTCTGTTTGTTTCATACACTTGGTATAGGTCTACTAATTATTTGTCAGTCCAACATGAATATTTCCGTGTTTCTGCTAAGCATTATTTTGATGGCAATCATCACAACAGGGACAGTGAGTACAATATTATCCTCATATCACCCTCAGGGGGATGGTCGTTCCTCAAACCTCTCCTATAATAGAATATTCTGTTGTAACCATATTAAAATATGATTTGATTTGTCTGAGGAAAGATAGATTTATATTTTAACCATTTACTTTATTATCAATAATATTACATCCCACGTGAAACGTTTTTAAAATTGAGCTATTCTGTATATAATTATTTTTTAATCTTAAGACTTAAAATATAAGGTTTTTAAACCCCTAGGGACTTTCCACTCAAATATTTGCTGTGGAGCGTATTTTAGAATAGTAAACGACTTGTTAAATAACGTGGGATTTGTGATCATCTGCCGCACATCTAATAGCTCCAGTAGGCAGTGCCTTTAATAAACTGTTCCTTTGCTTAGGTGGATAGATAGAGATATATTCAATAAAGGTGCATTTAACCTAAAGTAGCTCGTATTGGTGGTCCCACGATCTTAGGCGTCAACCTTGTCTCGTCTGGACTGTCAGCTACAGAGAGATTGGGGGGATAAGCCCAGCTGGATGTAATGAGGGTTGTTTTCAATCAATTATTTTCCAGCACCCTCCAAAAAAGTGCGCGTCCAAATGTATTTACGTACATTTTTTTAAAAGTCTACCCTCCCCCACCCCCCTACTTACACCATTAGTAACTCTATGGATATTCCAGTTGTAATGGAATGCGCACAACATTAACGTAGACTATTTATCCTGTTACCAGAGGTTTTAGATTTTAAGTCTTTGATGTCCGGTATTGAGTATAAAGTGCTATAATTAGGCTACGTGTACAGTACAAGTGGTCACGTGGATTTTCAGGCTCACAGTACAATGGAACTGCCAATAACACGTAGGTTCAAGTTTGAATCCCAGACCTGTGTAATGAGGGTGGTTTTCCATTAAAAAAATCTACTCTAATGAAAATGAGATTTCTATAAAACACCTTTTTCATCCTTATCTCTTGGATTAAGCCGTTAATAATCCTTGTGTAGAACGTAGATCTAAAACACAAATTAAAACCTTACTCATTATCTGCTGCACTAGCTCAGGGTTGGTGATGATTACCCCAGTTTTTAATCGAGATATTGGAACACCATTTTCAACATATTGACTCAACAACAATAATTTCATAATTTCATTTTTTAACTTACAGATGTTTACTCAATTACTCCGTAATTTTATGACACATCTCCTGCCATATTTTCAACTAGCCTTATAGTCCAGTCAATCAGTGCTCAAAATGGGTTCTACCTGGAAAGTTTTGGAGAAGTTCTGATTTTTGGTTCATTTATATTTTTCGGTGTGCTAATTAAGAATTTCCACTTTGCCACCTCGAAAATTTTCGGTAAATATTAAAAAAATGCAAAAAACAACAAAAAACTTGACTATTTTTGGTTGTTTTCTTATAACATGAAAACTATGCACTTTTCGAGAAAAATCGCTATATACAAAAATAAACTAGAGAAAATTCCCTACAATTTAACATTGTATGTTTTATTTTGCCAGACGAATAGTTAAGGCGCAAACGCGCGTTGAAACTATTTGAATAAGTGACAACGCTCAGTGTTCATCATTCAAGTGCAACCTGCTTCTTTCTCGTGATGAAGCTCTATTTTGATGATATTCTTATTAAGAACTAGTAATATGTGAATATCTTACAGTTTTCATTGTTATACCTAGTACCTTGGTGTTTATAGGTATAGGGCTATAACGTATACTCGTGTTGATACATGTGGTTTTTATTAACATAGGTACTGTTACAGTGACAAACTAAAAACAGTCGTGATAAAAAAATGTGTAGGAATACAATATGCAAGGGAAATATGTAGGGATAATAATAATAACAATAATATCAAAATCGTATGGGCCGCTTTGTTGCTGAAGGTCCAGACTGACCGATGTCTGTCCTCTTCCTTCAGAGCCTTTCTTTCATCTAGAAAATAAGTAAAGTAAAGAAGTAATTTTTTTTTATGTTAGTTCAACATGAGTGTATCAAGGTATGACTAAGGTGTAAAACCATCAAAAGTGGGTTATTAAAGAATGCATAGCTGTGTTCGTAAATGTATTAATCAAAATACCTTCTGATGGATCCGCTTCAAGTTCTTGGCCCGGGTCTTGAATTCCTTGGACGTCAGGATCGTCCACATCTTCATCCTCGTCCATATCAGCTTTCTCCAAGTTGTCGCAGGTTCCTTCACAGTTTAAACAAATTTTCGAACAATATAGGCCTGCCTTTCTACAGCCACAATTCCCTTGGCAGCCTTTCTTACATTTGCATGAAATGTGATTTAATATAGCTTCTGGGGCAAGGGGCTGCAGGGTGGTGACTGGCATGAGGCCGTTCTTAGATGTTTTACACCCCCATTGTTCGGGTCTTTTTTCATGACCAAGCCATTGTTGAACCTGATGGAACACCCGTAGCGAATGTTGTCTTGCTGCAGCTTCAGTAGGGGGTAGTGAGGCAATGTTGGCTGTGGTCTTGTATGCAGACATTACATAGTGCCTGTACCTCATCTTATTTATTGAAGCTACTTTTTTCCCACCAACACCGTACAATGCAATAAGGAAACGTTCACCCGCATCGACAACTGCCTCTTTATCAGCTTCAGGGTTTTTAAACACCTGAACAATGTTAATCAGATCAGGATTCTTCTTCAAAGTATGAAGAAATTTCATCTTACCCTGATTGAACAAAGCTGATGTTGTGTCACACCCACTCATGGCATGTAAAAACAATATGTGCTCGGCAACTGCTTTGTCAACTGCACTTAGAGGATGATATAGTGTCTGAGGGACTTTGCCTTTTCCTGGCTTAAGTAAGTGAACGTTAGGAGAAGTACAGATACCTGTCAAGATGACTATAAGATCTACATAGGGAGGGGAGCGGGAGAAAGAGAGAGATCGCGCGACAGAGAGACGGATACGAGGCGAGGGAAACATATACAAACTATTTCAGCGCGCACTTACGCCTAAACTATTTGTCTGAAAAAAAACTATACAGAGCTAAATAGTGGGAAATTTTATCTAGTTTAATTTTTTATACAGTACATTTTCTGTAAGAGTGCATATTTTTCACGCTATAAGCAAAAAAAAAATTGTCAAGTTTTTTTGTTGTTTTTTAAATTTTTTTCATGTTTCCCGAAATATTTTGAGGTGGCAAAGTGGAAATTCATAATCAGCACCCCGAAAAACATAAAGGAACCAAAAATCAGGACTTCTCCAAAACTGTCTAGGTAAAAATACCAAATTACTGGACTATTAGGGTTATTGTTATACAGGGTGACCCAAAAAAAGGTAACCGAATAATAGTTCGATAGCATTTAACACACAACACAACTATCAAACCACAACATGTTATATATGTCTTCCACCATTGTTTACGACGAGCTCCATACGCTCGGTTAGCCTAGTAACCATAGCAACACACTGCTCCCCTGTCAAAGTCTTTAGAACTGTATTAATGTTCTCACGGAGATCTTGAAGACAACGTGGAACGGGTCTGAAGCACTCTTCTTTCAGTAATCCCCACAAAAATGCATCACATACTGACAGGTCAGGACTTCGAGCAGGATATGGAAATTCTGTATATCTAAAAATCAACCTACCGGGAAACATCTGTTCAAGTTGCGGTAAATTCCCTCAACCAGTATGGGTGGTAACCCCATCTTGTTGAAACACTTGCTTGTCCATGTCAAGATGGTTTGAATCACAAAAAACTAACAAATCCGCCTGGAATCGTTTACTAACTTGGTCTCTGTACACTTTTGAAGTCACATTGGCCGTATTGCCATCTTTATCTTCTATGAAATATGGACCAATGATGCCATGGATGGACACAGCAGCACACATTGTTACTCTCACAGAATGTAATGGTCTCTGTGCATAGTCATCCGGTTTTTCCCAAACAAGGAAACAACGATTCCGCTTACTGACGTGTCCACTGAGTTGCACATGACATTCGTCAGACCACCACACATTTCGCAGATAATCAGGATCTTCATAAACATTTGCCAGAACACGTTCACAATAACGCAGACTTGCTTGGAAGTCTGCTTCTTTAAGTTTGTGGAATACCTGGATTCGATATGAGTACGCTCCAATATCTGCAACCATGCTTCGAACACTAGAGCGTGATATACCGAGTTCCCTAGATATGCGACGTTCACTTTTCTTTGGAGAATTAAGGACTTTTTGCAGCACTTGTCCAGTATTGTCATTGATTCTTGTGGTTCTCGGCCTTTCAGACCTCCTGTAAGCCCAGTGAGCTGGCATTTTTTGCTTCTACAATGTTTGTTTACATTTCTTAACAAATAGAACGAAATTACAATAATATAACATAGAATAATTACACTAGGAATTACATAACTGCAAAGAATTAGTTTATTAAAATGTATTTCCACAATTCTTGTCTTTGCTCGGCTAGTTAATTTATTAAAGTCCACTATTGAGCCACTGGAAATCACATAATTTTTTTGTTCCTTTAGTAAGTGTATTGAAACGTCTAAATGAGAAAGATTAAAGCTCTCATTTTACTCTTTTTTATATATATCAGGAAACCGCATAGCATTTTACTGATTCTTAAATTTCACTGTACCATGATGGATTGCATTAAATTTAAAAGGTTTTCCAATTAAATCACAATTAGAAGCGTTTAAAATCCTTCCTGAATATGTTAGAGTATTGGTGATGGAAGGGATGGGATGTATACTTTCCCTACATACAAAGGGAACTTCAGTGTCATCCGTCAAAGTATATATCCATCCCAATAGTATTATTTAAAAACAGGAATAATCTAAATGCTTACACCTCTCTTACCCATACTATTTCAACTCTGGACATAAACCGATTTAGGACACCGTTTTCTTCATTACGGTCTAGAAGCATTAAACTATTTGAACAAATTATCAAATTTTGTCCCTTACAATAAAAAAACCTTTGTCTAGTGACCTAAAATATCTCCTATCCTCCTCTTCCCAGCAGATTCCTTGCCAAACATATTCACATTTCTGCTACCCTCGTAGTTATTTATGTGGCTACTCGTGGCTTTCCTAGGAACTGTGAGTCTCTGTTTCGAGTTCAGCACGCTCCCTTCTAAATTTGACTCCAAGTCAGCTTCTATAATATCACTTTCTTCCACTAAATGCGAATTGGCTTTCTTGTGATTCTTGGACATGTCAACCTTTGCAAACTATAGGTTACCAAACCCTATTGGTATCCCCTGCTGACCCTGTGCTAACGTGCTCTTACAGATACTACGTTGCACATAAACCTGCTGATAGTTTAAAAAGTCGTCCGTGAACAATGGTTTGACTAAACCAATACAACTTCTACACTTAATCTACTCTGGCAACTTTAATTTAGCCCTTACAGTCTTCCTTATACCTGGATAAAGACTCTCACCAACATTTAAATATATAGGGACATGGACAGCTTCCATAGCGCAGACAGTGTTAACTACTCCTTGATTTATAGTTGTACTTGTCCTTACTGTCTTCTTAACAGAGGCTCCATTTAAGTTTTGCGTAACATCCCCTGATCGTAAAGTTTGCTTTAATACATATATTATTGCTGGGCAATATGTCAAAAAGTCTAGACCTGGTATGCCATTTTAACTTGAGTTGGTCCGACATTTCACAACTTGTAATGTGAGCTGGTAGACTCTACCTTCTATCTCAAACTCAATCTCCCCCAAATTCTGCATGTTTCTACCCAATAAAACAAAAATTTAAAATCAAGAGTTGGAATTATATATAAATTCAACACTCCTCTGCCACATAGCTGAAATTTTTGTCCCATTTTCCACTAAGAAACTACATTTTCTCCTAAAAAAAATACCTACTAGTACTAACTCCCTAGTAGCGTTATCCTTCTCTACTGATATTGTGGGGACAATTCTCACTGAGGGCCATAGTTCATGGTTCCTACGATCGTGTTCTCGTTTGGGTGATGGTTAACCTTCCCAGAACATTGGTTTGCTAAATGCCCCATTTTACCACACCTATAACACGTCTTATTTGCCATTGTAAGTCTCCTCTTCGCAGATCAGCAATCAATCGTTACATGATCTTGTTTTATGCACTTAAAACAATGTTTCCCCTTATCTATCATGAATATTCTGAATCCAATCGTGAATGGATAATCTTCACTTCGTTCCCACATTCCAACCAAGCCTACTACCCATAATTAGCAATTCATGGCTATCCTGATGCATGTGCCATGTGTCATGTGCCCTCTGAGGCTAGAATTATTATTACATATATTTATAATCAAATCATTACTAACAGTTTAAACTAGTAACATCATTAGTTTAAAAGGTATTAAAAAAAATTGTTTTCTAGAAAACTTTATTATAGCTTTAGCTGATAAAAATGTGAATGACTATAGCTTCCCGACTCCTTCACCCCCCTCATTCATGGCCCCCAAATTAAAGTGATGGCTCCCCTCTCCCTCCTAACCATACCCTAGAACTCTTTCTAAGTACCTGGTTTCACAATATATTTATTTTTAAATGTACAGATTAAACTATGAACTACACCCACCTAGTTCTAGACCTAGCTTCTCGCTGTCTACTCAGTAAGCCATACAAGACGAGACTTATTCCTTTGTTTGAGTGTCCACCTGTCCAAGTAGTGTTTGCTAATGCTGTTGTTTGTTGTATTTGTGTGTGTTAGGCGGAGAGCCTCCGAGACAAGGCCATGAAGTACTACTCCGAGTGTCAGGCAGAGAAGGCGCAGGCCTCAGCCAGTAAACCTAGCCTTAGTTCTTTTGGATCCAAGGGATCTTCTATGGGTCAGTGCAAGTATCAGATATTATGATTACTGTTACTAGTGATCTATTGTGGGAACTGTAGTATTTCTTGGGTCAGTGCAAGTATCGCATATTATCCCACTGTTACTAGTGATGTATTGTGGGAACTGTAGTATTTCTATGGGTCAGTGCAAGTATCAAATATTATCCAACTGTTACTAGTGAACTATGGTGGGAAATGTAGTATTTCTTGGGTCAGTGAAAGTATCGCATATTATCCCACTGTTACTAGTGATGTATTGTGGGAACTGTAGTATTTCTATGGGTCAGTGCAAGTATCAAATATTATCCAACTGTTACTAGTGAACTATGGTGGGAACTGTAGTATTTCTTGGGTCAGTGCAAGTATCGCATATTATCCCACTGTTACTAGTGATGTATTGTGGGAACTTTAGTATTTCTTGGGTCAATGCAAGTATCACCTATTATCCAACTGTTACTAGTGAACTATGGTGGGAACTGTAGTATTTCTTGGGTCAGTGGAAGTATCGCATATTATCCCACTGTTACTAGTGAACTATGGTGGGAACTGTAGTATTTCTTGGGTCAGTGCAAGTATCACATATTATCCAACTGTTACTAGTGATGTATTGTGGGAACCGTAGTATTTCTTGGGTCAGTTCAAGTATCAAATATTATCCAACTGTTACTAGTGAACTATGATGGGA
This sequence comes from Timema shepardi, assembly GCA_902151425.1. NCBI lineage: Eukaryota > Metazoa > Arthropoda > Insecta > Phasmatodea > Timematidae > Timema > Timema shepardi. The sequence continues at coordinate 15,270 of CABFVX010002012.1, forward strand.
ACTGTAGTATTTCTTGGGTTATTGCAAGTATCACATATTATCTCACTGTTACTAGTGAACTATGGTGGGAACTGTATTATTTCTTGGGTCAGTGCAGGTATAACACATTATCCAACTGTTACTAGGGATGTATTGTGGGAACTGTAGTATTTCTTGGGCCAATTCAAGTATAACATATTATCCAACTGTTACTAGTGATGTATTGTGGGAACTGTAGTATTTCTTGGGTCTTTACAAGTATCACATATCCAACTATTACTAGTGATTTATTGTGGGAACTGTAGTATTTTTTGGGTAAATGCAAGTATCACATATCCAACTATTACTAGTGATGTATTGTGGGAACTGTAGTAATTCTTGGGTCAGTTCCAGAGGAAGTTTTCAATACAGTCACTAAATACAATCTAAATATGTAATTATACTCTGGACTGGCTTTGATCAATCTTTAAATTAGACTCGTAAGAGTCATTTAGAGCGGATTCAATGCTGAAAATGTGTGTGTAGTCCTTACACACGTAGTGATTAATTAAAATCTTACCAATCCGGGGTTTGGATACATTTTATAGAACATAAGCTAAACTAACCCACCGAGCGCTATAAAAAAAACTACCCAACTGATGCACGAAGTTTTATTTTTATTAATGTTGGTATTGATAAGTAATTTATCTTTTATTGGCTATTAATCACTATCTCATTTAATTTTCCTTACTTTCTCATATTAAGAGAAAATGGTAAGGATAGTTTACTTATAAGCTATTTTAAAAAATATTAATATTTTGAAAATGGATCTAAGGATTTAGTTTTAAACGTAAATCTGTAGAGTGTTTGACATGGAAATTAAACTGTTTACCTATTTTTTAGGAGGAAATTTGATTATGTTTAGTCTTATGTGTAGTAATTTTTTAATTTGAATATTTAAAAAAATGGCTTTAGTGATTTAGTTAAAAATGGGTATTTGTTAAGATATTTACATCATAAATAATTAGGTATTTTTGTTTTTATAAAATTAAAAATTGTATAGTAGTTTACTGATTATTAATATTTGTGAAATTAGAAATCCAAGTTTGGACGTCCTGGCAGCATCCAACACACACAAATATTTTGTGTATTATTTCCCCCTGTTAATGGAATCCCGAGTTTCACTTACTGCAACACTATCCATCTTCTTTATTTACATTATCATTATACTCTTCTTTCCTTGGAATACAGTCTCCATAACCACTCTGTACATCATCTCAGAACTTCATTATCTCTATAACGTCACTAATTCCTCACATTTCCTCTTCATACACCCTTATTAAGCTTGTTTGGTTTTTTTTCTTAGCTCATTATTCAATCATCTATATATAATTTGCCTTCCTAAGTTTCCACATTCTTCCAATTCTCCTCTCTTCCATCTTAAATAATATGGCCTCTGTAAACCATTCCTTCCTGACTTACTTCGACCTTCTGAGCGCAGCAGTTTCCTTTGAAGCTTCCTCTAGGCTGTCCCTTATCTATCCACTTTCGTTCACCCCTTCGTCTTCTCTCCCTCTTACCCACTTTTCCATAAATCTTAATTCCAGCTTCTTATATTTTTCTGATATCTTTGGTAGGCCCGCGTATATTCTTTCTCTGACTTTTTTCCCCATTATGTTTCTTAGCTTCAATTGCATTTCTGCTACTACCAGTTCATGGCCAGAGCTACATCTGCTTCAGGGTTCATATTATCATCCTCAAACATTTTCTGTACACATACTGTATAGGATGAGACTGATCTCGTACCTCTCCTCATCCATAAGGGATGACCACGTATACCACCTTATTTTACGACTCTCGACCATGGAACTGATACTAACTAGTGAGTTTTCTTTTCTGAAGTTAACCGGTCAAGCTTACCTCCCGTTCCGGTTGCTTAGTACAAATATTACAATTGTTTCCCTGTCCTTTCCTTCACCTAACAGCTCATTCCAAACCCCCACTATAGTAATAAACATATATCTCTTTTATCTCTCCATAAATTCCTTTATCTTTTATTAGTATTCAGTATTCCTAATCATAATCGTGTTCACTGGTTGACATGTAGGCCTCCTATACCTTGATTAACACCATTGGATCCATTCAGTCTTATCATCATCAATATTCAATCAATATATTCCACCTTCATCACCTAGACCTCCATCCTTCCTCCCAACATTATCCCCACTCCGTACATTCCACTCTTTTCTTCTCCTGAGTAGGACATCTGGTAATCTCAGTTTTGCAACTCTCCACTTCCACGCCATCTCACCTCGTACATGCCAACTACATCCAGTCTGTTTTCATCATATCTTGTTTCGCATCCTCCATCTTTCTGGTGTGTTTTATATTCCCATTACTTTGCACGTTAGTCAATCGGGTGGAATCCCGGCCGCGCAACATGGCTCAAATGCTGTTTGTAGATGGCCACTCTAGACCAAATTCTGCTTGCCTAACCTGTTAGTGGGTGTTCCCTTAGCTCTTGAAGATTCCTCTTCGACGACAGGGCAGTGGTTTTCTTCCATATTACTCCTTGAAACAGCTAAAAGCTCTACCTTACCGATGAACTTGTCTTTACCGTAGATTCCATTAAATACTACACACATAGCCCCGTGAGGGGAACGTGATACACCCCACGACACTGGGTTCTTTCAGATCGTAGCCACCACCAACCTTACTGGGGCCGTTAGACTGCCACATTGTAGATGCCGTTTCCCACCTCTGCTACGTGGAAGCTTCTGTTAAGTACTATCTGTGTGAACTCATATACATCTCTCATCGTCTTATAATTATTATAAGAACGAATGTGACTAATTTAATATATAAAATTCATTTAACACACATGTAACGTTAATTTGTGATTATAGCTTCTTTCTCGGACACTCGGATATAAATTTTTACTAAACGTATAAACAAAATGTATTTTTATAATTGCCTTAATAGAACTAAAAGACAAACGGATCCGGTTTTGATATTTCAATTTAAATCTATGAAAAGATTGAGCTTATTTGTGTGTCCTTTAGTCGTTATCGCCACTTTGAAATGGATAACCATCAACCTCCGTGATTAACACCCATCTCTGGAATGTAGTTTGCATGTGTCTCCGCCAACGTTGAATTGAGCTGGTTGGTGAAGACACTGTTTGACATAGCTCTTGCTCATGTTATCATTTCATGGTGAGTTTATGACACCTCCGTAGCACAGCTTAGATTATAACGTAATCTTATTTCGTTCTTACGTGGTCGTTGCACTAGCTATTTGGGTTGCCTGAAAAATTACTTGACACTTATAAAGGCAAACTCTGATGAAGGTTGAAACGTGATATACTTTTCATAGACCCATGTATATATAGGTATCCGTTTTGACAAATATTTAAAACCATCGGTCATGATACAAAATTGTTCTTTGTTCTACTACCAATTCTGCCCTAAACTAGGCGAGTTAATGTTTTCCATATTACTGTGCTATGGTTAGATTTCTTCCATTACCACGTCATATTAATATTTAGGATATAGTCGATCTGTAAATAAGTAGAAGTATTCTTTCGTATACCACACTCTTTCATACAGATCTAAAATACGCACCAAAGTTTCGTAATACGAACCTTGAGAAGACTGAAACATGATGAAAAAAGGCAACTTTAAGAACCAAACAAAGTATATAATGGTAAAACCTCCTCGTGTTTGACGCCGTATAGTAAATAAAGGTTTACCTTCACAACAATCACTTCACACGACTGACTAACTTAAGATTAACCACCTCACCCAAGGCAGGAACCTTAGATCTTCCACACCCATGATATCAGTTAGACGTGGACTTGCAACACAAGACTACACTAGATTGGGGTCATTACGATTGATAAACCATTGCAGAAGATATTAAGTTTAGCATAGTCTTATCATAGCTAGTACATCACAAAAAGCATTTAAAAACAGAATTATTATATAAGAGTATATGCATTTTCTTAAAATGTAATTGTTTCAGGATCTATGGGAACTTTCAGAATTGATGAGTGTCCAAAAGATGAGGAAACTAAGGTAAGTCAAGAAACACTTATTGATTTTGAATTTTTTTTAATATTCTTAGAATAGTAAAGATACATTTATAAAACATGAGAGATAAGTCTCCTGAGTCATTCATTTATAGTGGACGAGATAATTATAACCATGGATATGATATTAGTTTTATTTATTAACTAGATCACTATTTCTTTCAGTTGACACAACATAATAAATAATCAACTAAGGAAGTCAAGTGTTATGATGTATATTTATATCTATATGATATTGTTTTAATATTCTTATATTAATGGTTCCAATGATTTGGACGATCCATATTTAGGAGATGTATTTTCGCAACACAATACAGTTTATACTCAGATAAATATGTTCATTTAACATGTATTTGACCTAAAATTAATAAACCACGTATATCTGTGCCTTTTTATGTATTTTATTTGTTTACTAGAATGTCGTTTTGATAATAAATATACAAAAGCGTGACAATGTATAAACTGCCTCTGGTGAACTTGGAATAAATTAAAACTCTTTGGAGTCTGGAGCTCGTCCCTGGAGTAAAATAAGAAATGATTACAAAGACACCAGTCTATGACTGGACTTAAAAACAATCTGAGAATAGGAACGTGATAATCCTGAGGGCAAGAGTGAGTATATTATTATAAATGATAGAGAGATGCACTGTCATGGTCACAGGAATGAAGCAAGGAGTGGATTGGGTTTGGTGCAGCACAAGTATATCACCGCTGCCATAGATGACGCTTTGTGAATTAGAGGATAATTTAAACAAGAATAAATACAAGAAAATTGAGATTAACAATTTGTTATAGTCCATGCTCCGCAGTAGGGATGCAGTGAAGATGAGAAAAAGGAGTGTTTAAAGACATGAAAGACCAAACACGATAAGATATAATTATAATTGGAGAACTGAGTGCTTTGGTGTGTGTATATAGTTTTGACTATAAGAGGTGAATGGCTATTTTGGTTACGGTGCAAGAAATACTGAGGGAAAGCCCGTGCTAGACTTTTGTACGAAAAACAACCTTTTATTAAGAAATACATACGTTAAAAACAAGCCAGTATTACGATTACTAGATATAGCTGGGATGGATGATGTAAAGTAGAGTTACTATGTGATAACTGACAAAGCATTGTGGAAAGAATGAGAGACACAAAAGTTTTTCCAAGTGAGTGTTTGTAAAACGATCCCAGACTCCTGGTAGCTGGCCTTAAATATAAAGTCCCTGTTACAACTAGTACGAAAAAAGTGCCAAAGATTAAGGAGTGGAAACTGAATGTGCAAGAAAATAAATTTATGTCAAATCCTGTTAACACAAAAGCTACCAATAAATGAAATATTAATTGCTAAGGAAGAATGTAATATTTTTAAAACAACACCAGTCAATCTGCTGTATAGGTATGTGGCAAAACAACAGGTAGAATAAAGAGAAATAAGCTATTTGGTGTAATGTAAGAGTAAAACATCTAAAAAAAGAAGCTATGTAAAAGGATAACATAAATGCGGAAAAACCAAATCAAATCCAAGGGATTGTGTCACAATATTGCCAATATATACTATAGCAAGGCTTGAGAAGGAATACTGAGAAAACAAGTTACGGACAAGGAGAGTGGTGAAGGGTGATAAAGAGAAGTGCTAGGAGATATTTACTTAAAAACTTGAGGAAGAAAGTAAAGTAAACCAGAACATGTTATATGGATTATTGAATAGTAAAAGATCAGACAGAGAATATATAAAAGCTATAGAAATGGAAGATGAGAGTATTATCAGAAATGTGATAGGATGTGTGGTGTCATTTATCCTGAGATGTAACAACAACATACACATGGACAGGGACAAAGAGTACTCTGAGATAGATGAAGGGAGGAAAAGCAGTTGGAGCAGATGAACTAATAGCAAGCATTATAAAAGCTGCAGTAATACCTGTTGGCTACACTGAACATTGGTAGTAATCTACTAGGGGAATACGATACTAGATCACTGTATAAAGAGGATCATAGTACTACGTTACAAGAAGGGATGTAGTAGGAAAGAGTGCGTCAATTACAGATGAATCACCTTATCGTCGCACTGCTTTAAAATAATGTAAAAGATCACACAGAAAGGATTAAGAGCAATAATGGAACACAAATTTAAGAGGAGCAGCAGCAGCGAGGATTTAAAAAAAACATAGTAACAGTATATCTTATTTTTGCTCTTCAACAAATAATGAACAAGTATTTGGAGGATGAAAAGAACTTGAGAGCCATGTTTTGGAATGGGAAAAGGCTTATGACAATGCTTGTAAAATTCCTTTTGTGGTTCCAAATTCACCATTAATAAATCTACAAATGGTATATAAAGGAAGAGAGAGCAGTGTATAAGTGGGAGGTGGTAGGTCTGATTGGTTTACGCCAATTTCAAACAATATTAAAATATAAAAACTCAGAATACAATAACATGATAATCATTTCTGACAGAAATCTGTGCATTGGAACTAATTAAAGCACATCCAAAATGTTTTGTAAAGAGAACACACTGGCTTTCATCCTCCATTGATATAACAACTATCACAAACATCAATTGTGACAAAATCTCCAAATTACTATATTTAATATTTAGCTAGAAGCCATGCTTGAAATAACTTTGAAGATGGCAGTCCTAAATATATTGAGTATAGACTAATCCAACTGTCGATCTACTTTACTTAGAACATTAATTGCTACTACAAGGTATCCCGTATGTAAAACATCCTATTTGTAAGTTAGTAAGTAAAGTATTATAACAGTTTATAAGAATATTTTCTAGATTGAAAAAAATATTCCTGAACACGGGACTAGAACACGGTATCTTTGGCTTAGTGCGCCCATGCTCTACCACTGAGTTATATAGGAGTCTTCCCGTACCAAGGGTACTTCTTCACTCATATTTTAAGGCAGAGTCTGTGATAGACGTGTGAAAATGTAAAAGATTTGTTCATAATTTACAGAACAATACATTTTATATCTCAAACCCAATAATGACCCCAGTAATTACGTTGTATAATTAAATTAAATATGACAGAATGTGACTAGGACTTAGATACAAACCCAAGATAAGCACCCAGTAATATTATAAATAAGTTAAATAGATTGATTTAAAAATTATTTAGAATGAAAATTGAATGACTTTAGTTTAAAATGTCTGGTTGAATTGTGCTTAAAATTATAACATAGTGTCATATATATAACAAGTCTAAAAGTACATAAACAACCATTTAAAATTACAATATTAACAACGAAAATTAAAACATAAAGTCCAAGTTTACAATACAGATCATGTGGATGAATGGTTAAAGCTGTTTCAACCTCACAGTCGTTAACAACACATCGTGTTACTCCCCAACGACTTTGTAGCCATGATTATGGTACTTAGATTGCCGAAACATGTCGGCAACATATAAAACTGATTTCTTCTAAACACTGTTTTTTGCTAAAAGGAGTAACGGGAAATAACCTAGGCTGGACTTAGATTTACTACCCAACCTTCATTATTATTATTTTGTTCCATTCGTCACAACAAGAATTTTAATTAACGTTGTCATAGGGTGTGATTAAACATGGGTTTTTAATTTTATTTAACTATTCATTCACAAGGGTTGTATTGTAAACTTGGACTTTATTTTTTAATTTTCGTTGTTAATATTGTAATTTTAAATTGTTTTTTATGTACTTTTAGACTTGTTATATATATGACACTATGTTATAATTTTAAGCACAATTCAACCAGACATTTTAATCTAAGGCCATTCAATCTTCATTCTAAATAATTTTTAAATCAATATATTTAACTATTTATAATTTTACTGGGTGCTTATCTTGGATTTGTATCTAAGTCCTAGCCACATTCATTATCACTCCTTACTTTCTCTATCTAGAATATTTTCTAAAATGATAAACATGACAGAGCCCACCTTTATAACCACAATCTCAAGTCCATTGGAAAGTTACACGATTGTCTAACAGATGGCAGCACTAGCTACTTTTGATCAGAAAATGGCCTTTCCACTCCCCCC
>CABFVX010002012.1:23377-54405 GCA_902151425.1 Timema shepardi
CCCCCCCCCCCCAGTAACATTCATGTATCACTAGCCAAGCCATTGAAGATGAATACATCTTTCCAAGTACATTCTATTAAAATTATTACAAACTACCAAATATAGTAATAAGCTATCAGTATGATGACTTATTTTCACTGGCCGTTTCTACTTAGTGACGTTTTCCCACCTCCATTCCCAAATTGGGATAGATGGAGAGGACGTTAGAAAAGATGGAAAAGGCAATGCTCTCTTTTCTTTGGACTTTTTTTTATAAAACGAGTATAAACTATATAAATATATTTCCAGGCTGTACAAGAACTAAGTATGACTACTACCAGTGAGTCTTGGTCACATCCTACATATCTCCGTCCTTTTTTACCCTTCAGTCCCTACATGAGTGGTAGCCCGGAACACGATCTGTACCAACATGGGTGGATCTGGAACACATCCCGAACCTGTTCTTTGGTAACTTTCAATATGTCTCTCAAATAGACTAACAAGATTACATTCCGACTGGTCTCTAACAAGTCTGAAACAAGCTATTGCAATACTAGCCTCTAACAAGACTGAAACAAGCTACAAGACTGTAACAAATTATAACAAGACTGTAACAAGCTATTGCAATACTAGCCTCTAACAAGACTGAAACAAGCTATTGCAATACTAGCCTCTAACAAGACTGAAACAAGCTACAAGACTGTAACAAGTTATAACAAGACTCTAACAATACTGAAACAAGCTATTGCAAGACTAGACTCTAACAAGACTGAAACAAGCTATTGCAATACTAGCCTCTAACAAGACTGAAACAAGCTATTGCAATACTAGCCTCTAACAAGACTGTAACAAATTATAACAAGACTCTAACAAGACTGAAACAAGCTATTGCAAGACTAGACTCTAACAAAACTGAAACAAGCTATTGCAAGACTAGAATCTAACAAGACTGTAACAAGCTACAAGACTGTAACAAGTTATTGCAAGACTAGACTCTAACAAGACTGAAACAAATTATAACAAGACTCTAACAAGACTGAAACAAGCTATTGCAAGACTAGACTCTAACAAGACTGAAACAAGCTATTGCAAGACTAGACTCTAACAAGACTGTAACAAGCTATTGCAATACTAGCCTCTAACAAGACTGAAACAAGCTACAAGACTGTAACATGTTATAACAAGACTCTAACAATACTGAAACAAGCTATTGCAAGACTAGACTCTAACAAGACTGAAACAAGCTATTGCAAGACTAGACTCTAACAAGACTGTAACAAGCTATTGCAATACTAGCCTCTAACAAGACTGAAACAAGCTACAAGACTGTAACATGTTATAACAAGACTCTAACAATACTGAAACAAGCTATTGCAAGACTAGACTCTAACAAGACTGAAACAAGCTATTGCAAGACTAGACTCTAACAAGACTGTAACAAGCAACTAGACTCTAACAAGACTGAAACAAGCTACAAGACTGTAACAAATTATAACAAGACTCTAACAAGACTGAAACAAGCTATTGCAATACTAGCCTCTAACAAGACTGTAACAAATTATAACAAGACTGAAACAAGCTATTGCAAGACAAGCCTCTAACAAGACTGTAACAAATTATAACAAGACTCTAACAAGACTGTAACAAGTAATAACAAGACTAGCTTCTAACAAGACTGAAACAAGCTATTGCAAGACTAGCTTCTAACAAGACTGTAACAAGCTACAAGACTGAAACAAGCTATTGCAAGACTAGACTCTAACAAGACTGAAACAAGCTATTGCAAGACTAGACTCTAACAAGACTGAAAACAAGCTATTGCAATACTAGCCTCTAACAAGACTGAAACAAATTATAACAAGACTCTAACAAGACTGTAACAAGCTATAGCAAGACTAGCTGTACCGTCGCTTCTCCTATCACGTAGAAAAAGAGACTATTGCTATTACATAATTACATAAGTTATAATTTATGTAGGATAGGGACGAAAATGCATCACAGAAATATGTAAGTTTAAGAAATAAGTTTATTTAAAGTAAACAAAACGATATAGATATATGAGTGAAAAGATTTTATTTCAATTAATTAATGATAGCTGTATTCCGTTATCGAGGTAGAAAATATACGGTTGGACGAATAGATACTAACACTTTGTAAACAAGGAACTGAGAGAGGTTAGATAGAGCATTTCGTTTTGTTTAACAACTTTATAAATATGGATATTCGCTCTTAATCAAACAAAGGAGCGTCTGCCACAACTTGGCAACAGTAAAAAAGGATTAAGTTTCAGGCAATAAACATAAAGACAATCTATCCAGGATAGTATCAGACTAATACCTGAGAGGTTTAATCATGAATGATAGTGACACTTGAAAATAGATACATATCATCAAATCTTATATTTCTAGAGTTACTAAGAAGAATATTATTTAAGCTAGCTTGCTTGTATTAACTATCAAGGAGAGGTACGAAAACCTAAGAATAATACCCTATAAGAGTAGCTTCCATTTTACAAATAATAGATGGCTAGCAATCAGGTATCTATACAGTAATTTCCTTTTGTCGGTCATTTCCTAATGAGTACCACCAGAACAATAAATAGTGAGTTTATACATTTACCCATTACTAGGGCATACACTAGCTAGTACAAACTATATTAGACCACTTAGATACATATGGTGCCTGAAGTGGCTGGAACAAAGCATTATCCCCGCGGGCCACTACTTCAATCTAGTAGTGCTCCCAAAGGTTTCACACCGTAAATAGCTACACAAAAAGGGTATAATCGTGACTGCAATCAGTTACTGACATAACTAGATCCAAGAAGAAAGTGTTAGATGATCTGATTGTAGCAATAAAGAGATCGTAAACGTGATCATACCGTTTAGGGTGTCATAAAAATATAACAAAGTCAAATGACTTAGAAAATAAATCAAATTCATTAACTCAGTATACACAATCACCTGGTCCAATACATTATGTAGAGTATAGAGCCCTCATATTTAAACTATGCCTCATGGGCATAGAGAAATATACGTCAGACATTCGATCTAAAGAAACCATGTCTGATGGACAAAGAAAATAATTATAGACATTCTGACATTTAAACTTGTGTCTGAGGGATATAAAAAATAACTCAGACACTCTAACACAATACACTATGTCTGATCAACATATAAAATGAAGCAAAACATTCTAATGCATGAACTTCATGTCTGATGGACATAGAAAAGGAGTTTATAATCTAGTGTAGATTCTAAACAGAAGATACAGATATTTAAAGTCTCAGAAGAGGCTTCCCCTGTGACGTGGCCGTGAATCCAGCGTCTGACACATCATGGTCACTAGTAGTCTTCGGTGCTAAAGTTTTACGTCGTGGTTATTCCTCCAGTGAATAAATACAATAGAGTACATAAATGCAATTCAAAGGGAATCCATTATATAGCAACAGAACTGGCTCGGATTTGGACTACATCAAGATATCTAAGGGGAGAAGGGAGGTTAGAGTTGTAAAATTAATCCGCTTTCTCACCAGCGCTGTCAGAAGGTGTGGCAAGCAGAGACAACTATCTTTCTTTTCTTTGAAGTATGCCCTTCGCTCAGGACGTGAAAATGCTCACGGGGCCGGTATGATCCGCTGGATACATTTTTTTCGACGGTTGGGCTTTTCCCGGCCACATCAATTCCCAGTGAGTCAAAACCTGCCACATCTTATTGTAATATATTATTATTTGTTATCTTGTTTTAATAGTCTTTATGGAATTTTAATTGTAGATGTCATATTATATAAATGACATTCTACATAGCCTCTAACATGACTGAAAAAATCTATAGCAAGATTAGCCTCTAACATGATTGTAACAAGCTATAACAATATTAACCTATAACAAGACTGCAACAAACTATTGAAATATTAGACTCTAACAAGACTGTAATAAGCTATAGCGAGACTAGACTTCAACAAGCTATAGAAAGACTATCTTTTAACAATACTGTAACAAGCTATAGCAATACTAACCTATAACAAGACTGCAACAAACTATTGCAATACTAGACTCTAACAAGACTGTGATAAGCTATAATCTATAGCAACACTAGAGTCCAACAAGACTGAAATAATCTTTAGCAAGACTATCTTTCAACAAGACAGTTGCGTGTATTCGTTCCTAAAAAAGTGGACACTTCTTCACTACTCACGCGCATTCCAGCTCGGGATTCATCGACTATAAGTATGTGAGAGTTTCTTGCTCACATCAGCAAAACTACATATCTGAACACTTCCGCGTTCAACTACAACAATTTGTACGGTTGCTTTACAGTATTCAACTTATTCAGTGCTATTTGTTTTCTTGTTTAACGATGTGTTTGTTTTTTCAGTGTGATCTGGGATGTGTCTTAAAGAAATTGGGGGCGGTAAGATTTGAATTGTATTTATTTTCTAGATTTTTTATCCTTCAAGAGCCCATCTCACAACCGATTAACCGGACTATTAGGACAAACCATTACTTTCAGACTGTTATTGTCATTAAAAAGCTGTTCTCTGTATCTTCAATTGACAGTAGCAAAATTGGTATTAATGAAATAGTATTTTCACATTTTTAAGAGCTTTTTTTTTTAAAAAAATTATTCTAACTCCAAAATGGTTTCACTACACTCATTTACTTTGTTTTCCTAATTAAGACCTTGTGTTACTTTCCTACGGTGTGACGTCTGGCTTAATCTGTATGTCCTAACCAAGCTACGCTTTATCTTTTCATTGAGTTGGGCTCTTAAGGACAATAAAATACCTTTAAAAATATTTGGTATTTAAATTATTGAAATAAGCTATAAATAAAAAATTGATAAAATCAAGTTTATTATTAATCTGGTTAAAAAGTAGTTGATTATTGCTAAACCAATTCATTTGACCTAAAATGTTCTTCAACACCTAATTTGTTTTCATATAACTATATTAAAATGTTTTAAGCTCACACTAAAACTAACTTGATTATTATTTTTTCATATAAATGAAAACTTCTTAGGCATATTTATTTAGTGAGTAAAATGGGAGGTAGGTAATATATTAACTCTCTCTCTTAAACACATTCCTTAGATTATTGATATATTAAGTGAAATTGAGTTTCCATTGAGGATAGCTGATATATTAAATTACCTAGTATTAATATATATTTACACTCATAATTATTTTTCTAGGTTAAAATACCTCTAAAATGCATATATGTAATTTAATTAAAATGACATGATATTTTCCGAGCGCTATTAAAATAAATATATTTGATGGCCATTATAACACATGTGTAAATCCTGCTTTAATGGTCAATTAACTGGTTTTTTCTCTCTAGAGACTTTAATGAGACTGCTTAAATGAGTTTTTATATAACATTTTACACACACCACGTATATGTTCCTCAACAATAGGAAGCAGCATTAGTCATACCCACTTCTGTGTAAAATAATTCTTCCTCTGATACACGAGTACGACGTCGTACTTTTTAGCCGTACAACTGTTTAGGAATTACAATATTGGTTTGATATGCTAGAAGCTACTAAATTATTAGTATTTCTCAGTTTCTAGTTAATTCTGCGATCATATTTTAGTCAATGTTCCGTTCGGCTTTTGCTTTATAGATACATCTTGTTTTGCGATATCTTTAAATTAAAATATGTGCCCGCTTTGGTGTCCACGTGGTATAACGCGCCATTCTGGCAATAGACTAAACTACTGATGACGGGGAGTTCGAGGTTCGAATATCGGTCAGGTGTACTGGGAGTGGTTACCAAAATGGTTTTCCCCCTCTTCCTTCACGTAAATGTCAGTAAATTTCATTTTAATTTAACTTTCCTAATCCCTAAACTTATTAGCGTAAGTAGTACATAAATGTGTAACCCGAATGCGCTGCTAATTAATAATAATATTTACTTGCCATTCAAACTTTACTACGCCTGTCTACCAATTTTTAGCGAGTTTAGTTTTATTTTAGGCATCATTTTTAATCCAAGTTTGACAATAGTGCAACTAACTTTTACTTTTAAATAATTAAAAAATTGATTTGCATAATAATTAATATCACTAAACACTTTCTCTGAATTTGACTTTAAAAAAATCCCAGTGATTAGCTCTAAATTTAACTAAAATGTCTCGGTCATAATTTCTAGATTAGATTTTTTTCTCAAAATGACTTAACTGAATGGTTTTATTATACCATTTTATTTCGTCTTTATTAACAGGGCCACATATGCTTGCCATCATAACCGTGTTTTAGATAGAAAGTTTAGCCACACCTACTGATACACCTGTAATGTTGTATTTTGTCTCAAAGTTTAGTATCACACTCTCTACTATCAAATTAAACTTTATCTAATATTTAAATAATTCCTGGCCGGTACATACAGCACCACATATTATCTTACGAATATAGTTCTCAAGTGTAGGTATACATATCTCATGACAGATCTTGGTGCTATAACTTACATGACTGGTGTCACTCAAATAATCTATGACCAAGCTATTTTACTTGCTGCATTCTGTATAGAATTGTATTAAGGTTGAAACAAACATTTAAGATGTGGGCACACTCAACGACATTGTTGAATATATTAACATGGTATTGAATGTCCTTTGAGGCCAAGAACATGTCGTCAAGGTTCACGACAATCCCTGGGATGTGACCAACTCTATAATTGTTAATTTTGTAAGAACAACTCCTGTGAGAAATTCAGCCCAAACGGTAATCTATCAAACTTCTAAACTCCAAAAGGACATATAAACAAACACACATATTATTTAACTTTTCACTTACTCGTATGTCTTCTAGGGATAATGTTTCAAAATATTATCTTTATAAATTCTTATTCAACTCCTTTGGATCAAGAAATAAGCAAGTAGATTTGTAGTTTTTCTCAATTATTACCAATTACTAATCCACATATTCAAACCCCGATTTTTATAAATTACATCTTTTTCAATTAGATCATCACTTTCTGACTTCTTTTGCAACACGAATCATTAAAATTTCCGGAAAAAATATCCAGTAATATTGTTAAAATAGGTCTTGTGAATGTGGGGAATGCCAGGCCTCCACCGTGGTTCGGATTCCACGTTAAACTCTAGGTCCTCCATTTCAGCTCACAATCATCCTACCATTAAACATTAGCGTAAGTGCGTACAACCCGAACGGGTAGTAAGACACGGTGCTAATAATAATAATAATAATAATAATAATAATAATAATAATAGTTAAAATAGGTGTTAAAACAACAGATTTAAAAAAATTACGAAATTTTTTAGACAACAAAAGCATGATTTTAATTGGAATCGCTTTACAAACATATTGTAAGGATTGAGATAGATATTATATTTTTATGGAACATATCAATGACCCATACAAATATACTTATAATAAATAGCTAAAATATAACTTAAAAACAAAACATGTATTTTAGATATTGTAAATGACTTAGAGTCCAGAAATATGACAGCAACTTGTTCACCAAAAGTGGATATAAATATCTAGATTATGTCATTATAAGTTAGTAAATTATAAAGGATTTGTGAGTCACGTAAAATAGGTCCAAACATATAATTTTCCTAGAGTGACTAGAAAAATATAATACAAACATGACCATTTTATAAATTGAAATCTATTTTATAAAAACTACAGAATTCAATATTTTCTGCCGAAGAAATGTATAATGCATATTTCCGCCATAGAGGTTGGATGAGCTGTGTCGTAGTGTAGGTATAAAGTTGTTTTTTGTTGGGTTGGACCTCCATTATACTCATAAATGAATAGTGGTCATGGTATTCAGGAACCAGATGTATACAGGTCGCGTCATCTAGAAGGCCCGAGGTAGTTTCAGAATGTACCATTATGTCTGGGAAATACAGCAAGTGTCTACCGACGCTATCTTGAAAAAACCTCATTGTATTGAGTAAGTAGGACGTGTGTGGTTGGAACAGTTCTTTTTCTAGCTATGATTTGTATTGGAAAATAGGCCGGACTAAATTATTTGGAGAACATGGTAAATTGAAGTGACAATATTTATTTTGTTCTAATATAGTTATTTGTCTGAATTAAAATTATTTGAAGCCTCACTCTCCCACGCATTTTCAGCTGTCGGCCAACATTGCCAACATAATATATTCTGGATGAAAAAAATATTAGTTTCTTTGCAATACTCGATCTATTAGGCTCTTTAACTCTTGAAGCAGAAATCGAGATGTTTTATTATGTGGTTAAAGTGTTGATTCCCATGCCGACAAGATAACGGAGTATTAATATCAAACCATGCGCATGCGTATACTCTAATAACATACTCTGTTAAAATGTTCAAGTTCCCCGGTGGGTCTTTTGTTGAAACATATAATCTCAAAATTCTATTAGCTGTCGTTAGCCACATGGAGTGACTATTTTTCTTGGATCCTTTCGTGACACTCTTAATTAAATATTTCCGTTTGCAATTCCAGTACACATTTTGTAGATATATCGTTGATATGTTATAAGTTCATCAAGGGAAACAACAGGCAAAGTTATTTCTATCTTTTCAAAGCTTATTACAGGTATCTTTTCGCAAGGCTCTAACTTTTTTCCAATTTCTCCGCAGTAACCTTTTGTCCAGTAGTTTTTCTGTTCAAATGTTGCAATAGATGACGTAATGGTAATTCATTTGTATGTAACAAACAAACCATTGCAAAGGACGTCCTATATAAAGCTCAAGTTGTTTTATGATACCATTTTTAGAACCTGTATTAACTGTTGTACCATAACAACCAACACCTTGCAACCTAAAAATATCAACATTTTTCTCTAAAAAGATTAATATACTTGTTTTAATATTATGAGAACTGCCAAATATAGGAGTTACATGACCAAGATATATATCCTGGTTCTGAAAGTAGCACAAAATGCTCTTCTCTTATGGTCTTTCTAGCTTCCCTTTCTCCTTCCTCAACCAGAATTAAAGTCTTGTCTTTTTGGCCGTCAAAGTATATCCCATATTCCGATGAAGAGTACTTTCCTTCATTTTTCCTTTTCAAGTCGCTATGAGTTTTTATTTATTTCCCTTCTAATTTTGCTACAATCAACTCATTTAGATAAATTATATCTTATAACGTCTACATATGTCGGTAGCATATTATCTTTAAAGGGTTAGGATGCACCAATTACTGGACATAAGTCGTCTGATCGCGTCAGAGGCATTTCCGTATGCCCTACGTAACACGAAATGATAACTAAATGAAATATATTGAGAACAAAAATAACACCAAATAAAATACGTGAACCCGGTAACGTAAAATAAATGAAATACGCACTTACGCACTAATAAAAGAAAGACAACCAAATCGAACTGAGGTCTGAGAACGCAGTCTTACCAAGCAAGAGAAAAAGCCAGAGTCAAAGAGAGAGGGAGGGTCATCGCAGGAGCATGCGCGTACTTGAAGGGCGAGCCCCTTTGATTCCCAGAGTCATGTTAGGTGCAAAACCTTTGATTTCTCTCATTGTTTGATTTCAACCACTCATGTTTTCAAATCAGAGCTAATATATTTTATGAATCGGGTTTTGTTATTTTTATGAAAAATTAGGTGAAATTGCTAAATATTAAAGTTATTTTGGAAGCCAAAAATTTAATTTGATTTAGCTCAGATTTCGTATTATAAATAGACTTCGCAATAGACAACTTTTACACATACAGGCGTTTTAAATTCATAATTTAAATTTTTTCACTCCACCCTACTGTAGATATTTATTTGCTTAGAGTAAGAGTGGCCAACATTTTTCAAGCTTAGACTAGTACAGTTTTAGAAACCATTTGATGGGCCACTGTAACCTATATTCTCACCCTGTCAAATTTCCACTTATCACATTTGATAATGGTTTGGGAAATAATAATATTGATTGCTTTTTTAAGAATAATTATTAAGTAACTAAAAATTCAGATAATTTTACAGGATTTTCTAAAATAGTAGAGCCCATGTAAGTGAAAATTAGTTGTTTTACTAAAAATCTATAATCATTCACATCATTTTATAACTATAGCAAATACTATTTCTTCATTAGAAATTAAAATAAAATTAAAGTGAACTTTACTTGTCTATACAATAATAATGAAATTTTTGAATCTGCTTTTCCAAAACAATTTATCAATGTTATATTTAATTTTTGGCATGCATAAAATAGGCATTTCGGCAAGATGTGAATTAGTTATAATTGAACGAAATTATTTTAATAACATTCATGTGTTTGCTCACATATTATATTTTTGGAGCCGAATCTACGCCCAATACTTACAGCAAGATCGCGAAGCTCAGGAAACTGTTCATTGGGTTTGTATTTCCAAAATTCAATCAGATTAGGAGCACTGGGCTATCTACAATATTCTTTAAACTTAGCACAAAGCCCAGAGTAATTTTGGATTTTTAATACCTTGATTTGTAGTACGAGGAATATTTATCTATATCAGACTCTGAAAGACAAAATAGATTCATGAAGAAGTATATTTTACTTATTCCAGATGCAAAAGGAAAAATCCAGTTACGAACGACTCATATAAAGATGAAACTGATATATTGTATTTTATATGATCCAGGGTAAAGTAACAGTATTTATTAACAATTTGCTGAAGTGTTGCAAAATGATCAAGTTTTCCCTGCTCTGAGTTGCTAAAAAGTAGTTATAGCTACAACGTAAAGTTATTGACTTCATTAAACGTTATTGGAAATATATAATCTTTGCTTTGTAACCGTATGTTAAGAATATAAAAATAATCCGTGATATTCACCAAAACGCTAAATCACAAAGCCAATCTGAATCTTTAAATAAACCACATTCCATAGGCATAACACTTTTCATCTCTAAAAATTAAAGTATCTGGTATTGTATTTAGAAGAAATGTCAATGAACTGCTTCTCTAAAAGCCATCTATGTTGTGAAGTAAAAGCACACAAAGCCTATGAATGATGCAATGATTTGAAAATAGCTTTCGCTCTAAATACTGTTCAAGCAAAGAAACAGTCATTCATCTTTCCTAACATCGCTGGAGCACCATCAGTACAAATACTTTCAAGTTTATCCTATTCAAGTCAACTCCCATCTATATCACATTTTTCAGTACAGTTTATACCTTCCTCAAAAATATCCCTTCCAGTTTTTATTGTTGTCGAAAATTAACATAATCATAAAAGTTCTTGAAACACGTCAATGTTTTCATTTATACACCTTACAAACACAATCAATTGAACATTATCAGTAACATATTAGCTCTCATCTATTGCAATTTAAAAGTACTTAGAAATATCAGTTTTACATTTTATTTGTTTTGAAACATCATCTGCCATTTCTTCAAACTCCTTCATAACTGTATTGCTAGAAAGTGAAATATTATCCACCATTTATTTTACTATTGTATCACAAGTGTGTTATGCAAATATAGATATGATTTATTTAATTAATAATCTCACCATCAGATAAAAGCTTTTTCTTCTGAGCCAGTAAAAGTGATATTTCATGGGACGCTTGAACAATATATCCTTCATTTCTTCACTTTTCTTAACAAACAAGTTTTGCTTACAATGAATTACTCTTTTTTTCTTTAAAATGTAATCAGTTATTAAAGCAGAACCAGTAGGAAATGACGTATTAAGTGAATTGTTTGTTTTAAATTCCTTTCAAGATTGTATTTTTAGGTACTGCAACCGTCACAGAACATATCAGACAAATAGGCTTCGACGCCTTTGCCATTGTAAACAAAAACTGTTCTTCCTATTCTTAATTAAATGTCCGCAATGTCGTATCACTTTCAAATTTTCTTTTCGACGGGCCAAACTTACTAAACGCTTTTGTATTTTACACAAACAAAAGTATGCTACTAATAAAATACACTGAAAATAAACTACAAATAAACTACGATTGAAGAACAAAGGCACGTAAACTGTAAGTAAGCACTAGTAACCAGAGACACTATTAACAGTGACCAGGAGAGTTGAGAACGGCGTGACAGGTACGTGAATTCCCCCTTCACTACCGTTTTAGGTATTACCTCCTTGTACACAGTAAGGACAGCAGGGGTGATCAACCCATGGCAGGTCATTCAAAATGTCTTGGTGGGCCATTGTGTGGCCCATGGGCCACTAGTTAGTCACCCGTGGCTTAGAGTTTAATTCGTTTTTAGGGATATTTCGTATTCTTGCAGTTTGTTAAATAGGTGCAATTGCTTAGCAACTAGCATTCGCTACATCCAAATCGACTGTACCATATTGCGTTTTGTATTAAAAGGATTACATACGCATCCCTCTATAACAATATTTTAACAAGATATGTGTGTGTTTTGTTTATTAGATCAAGGACAACAAGCTAATGGCCACTACAACCAAAGATATGTGCGAAGCCAAAGATCCAGCCAAGAAGAAGAAACTGAATGACGCTATCGACGCATGCGCCAAGAAAGGTACAAATGATACTTCGCTTAGCCAATACATTGATTGCCAAGTAACTACTCACTATATGTGGAAACATTATTAAACCAATTTACGGAGATACGATAATGATAGCAATTTTAAACTGTCGTTAATATTTAAACCAGAAAATGTGACATAGAATTATGGGTGGGTAGGGGGGGGGCACATCTTTAATTTCTTGCACTCCTTGGGTAAATACATTATTGTGATAATCAAAAAATCGTATTCGAGATGTTGATGAATGTGGACATGGCCCCCTGAACCTGGAAAAGTGGTTTTAGTGATGTCCGTAACTGGGACAAAAGATGAAACCTTTTAACCAATCAGGCTAAAACTCTGTATCTAGGGTTTTAGTAGGGTCCCCCACAGGGTTTTATTGAATCAATTACCCAACCCTAAAGTTAAGAAGAGCTCACTGTAATTAATGGAAAACAGAGAAAAATCTACTTTCTCAAAATATATTCAAACGATTTTGATTATATTTTGTATCTAGGAACTGTTTAGTATAGCAAACAAATTGGAAATCCTTATTATTCATTAAGGTGAATTTTGAAGATACTTTACGTATTGAGCCAAAATTCGAATTTGATAATATATCTGCAACTCTTTAGATACGAAGTGAATTATAATAGCATAGTTGTACTGATACTAAAAATAAATAACATTTAGTTGAAATATAATTTTATAAAACTAATAATTTCTGAGATAATGATGAATATATTTTTTAAAATTGAGGTATGCGAAATTATTATTAAGCTCTTTAATGAACAGAGATGTTACTTTTCCCTAAGTATGTTTCTGTAACAGTGTATATTATTCAATAATACTCCTTTTTCAATGTTTCTGCAAAATTTATTTTATTTCTGTTCAAATATTTTACGAGTTTTGAATAAATTTCTCAAATTTTAGGCAAAGGAGCTAATGCTAATTTGAAACCAAGTCTGTAATATAGTATCTGATAAAAAGTATATATTATATTATTTAAAAAACTAATCCCACACCAGTAGGAACACGTAAAAAGGTGTTTCTTCATGACGGGTAGACTGTGATTTAATTCCTGGATGGTTGTAATGAGTTTTTGTTTACCTCCATGCATCAAAGAGCAATCTAGGTGAACCGTAGAGTAATATTAGTTAGCAGGGAAATGTACAGTATACAAATCTCGGTACAGCGAGAAATACAGAATTCTAATAATTTTAAAATTGCTGTGCCTTTTGTGCAATCGATGCACCAGCGTGGTGCAGTGGAAACCTCATCTATTAAACACTAATAGATTACTGGGCTAGGTTTGTTACAGAAACATAGACAATAAGTTAATCAGAAGCAAGTTTAATGTTAACAAAATTGTAAAGTATAATGCAAGTTTATTTTCAGGTTATTTTATTATTCTCGTCTGTTAAATTGGTTATATAACATGTGGTAACTGTACCTTTCGTATGACTGGACTTAAAAACAAGCAACTGTCATCACAGCCTTAAAAAAACATAATAGAAAGATAGTTAACCTCTGGAGAATATTATAGCTTAATAGCGTGGACCTTAAGTAGTTTTCTTTTGATATATGTTTACAACAAAACAAAATATTTTTAAACAGCATAAGCCCTTAAAGGGTTTAGGTGAACACCATTTAATTTACAAAAGCCAAAACATAGATGGCACGTATGGATTTTAAGAACATCCAAAGAGGCAATTGAGAAGCTCAATCCTAGTTAGGAAAGCACTAAGCAATGAAAATACATGACAAGAAACACATTCCAAAATGTTACACGTATTTATAAATATACCAAAGCACAGGAATGCCCCGGGTAACCAATTAATTCAAAAACATAGACAAGGCCAGAAGGGCGTGAAACACTAATAAAATATACTAAATGTTCAATAATAACTGTAGGAGAAAACCCCACTGCTATATTCATAATAGAGGTAAAGTTAGTGAATACAAGAAAATTAGAAATATACAAAAATTAAAGTCGTGTTCAAAATACCTCTACAGCACTTAAAACAACCCTAAATCCCAGGGTATCTATTTATCTACATAGAAAGACTAGAAAACGCACAACAAGGCGTATTTTAACACAAGCTGTGTTCTTACAACATTTAGCTAGCTACGTCTCTCTTTGTAGTGCTATTAAGTTGTAAAAGAAAATATAGTTAAATAGACAGGTCGCAACTAATACAAAAGTTCATCTGAAGGATAAATCATTACACCCTACTTCCTAGCAAAATCAATCAGGCTAGAACTATCTAACAAAAGAAATCAAAGTTAAATACATAGGTTACAACCAATACAGTTTGTCTTTAAAAGAGATATAATAACATTCTACAACCTATTTATACCGAGGTGTCGAGACCATTCATACCATCTCTACGGTCAGACTATATACAACGTGCGTCTTGTGTGGAGAGTTCCTTCTTCGGGAGAAGTGAAGACAAACTGACAAAAAGAATCAATAATAGGTGGAACATTCAAATTGATATGATCAAACTTTCGGATGAAAGGGGTGGTGTGGAAGGGGAAATCCCTCTTCCCCTCGCGTTGTTGCAGCGTGGGACCAAGTAGGGGGTCCTACCCATCGCAGTAAAGACGTATAGAGCGCATGCGCAAGATATTCTCGTCACAAAATGTATAAGCCAAGTATAATTCATTCACAACCTTAATTTACTTGGATGAAAGCTCAAATAATTACTAGAATTAGTTCATAGTGTATCCCTACCCCAACAGCTGACATCTACCCCTTTGGGTAACTATAATGAAAACATATGGTAATGTATGAATGTGATAGTTAACCACCGCAATTTAGGCCAATATTATTTATATATTTATTTGAGGTCAGGCACACATATTATTTATCGTTCTATTCCACTTTAAAAAAATATTATTTAAAGCACCTTCACAACGGGTCTGACGAACGTATATTTAAAATGGCGACCGATTAATTTAAACCATGTGATTGAACATTACAGAAACAAGTTATTTACAATGATGCACCCCCGCACAGGATACAAATATTTTATTCAGTTAAATATTTTGAAATACGATACAAATCATAAAATAATTTATTTTATATTAACTAAATGACAAGTATTTTATTTTTCCAAATAAATATGCCTGTATTAAAAGGTATTAATGTATGCACTATATTACACATTATATATAACATTCCAAAACAAAGAATTAGTACTTTCAACTATGTTTAAAATAGTGTTTCGGATAGAATAAAAATAAATTATTAAAAGTAGTGAAATATTGGAGAAAACTTATGTTTACGTTATTTAAATGTAAAATATAGCATGAGATCAAAAATCATAACATTTAAAACAAAACAATTATCTTCTACAAGTGTTGGCAACCCAAAACATAAACATATGATTTTTGAACTGTTACCCAGGTAAAAACCTATCGTGAACAGATTCTAGAAAAAACTATTTAACTATTAATTTTAAAAAATACACACAAAAGTATACTTATGTATATCATGTCAATAATTATCCAGATAATTGTCTAGCATACATAAAAATGCTCACCAAAATTAAGAATTAACAACATAAACTGTATATTAATGTTCATTGCAATAACACTAATGGGTTAAGAATAAAGGCGTGTGAATTTAGAAGAAATGTTAAGCATTTGCATGTAGCTAGAATAGTAAACCATTAAGGAGAAGCCACCCACAGTGCACCCATCCAGGATTGAAATTCTGACTTCCCTGACACCAGTAATTCAGTTTTTATTGAAGTGATGTGTTATACAATAAGACAACGACTTTCATTTTAAAATAATAGTTCTAAAATAGTTCAAATGTAATTTCTTATCAAAGACTTACAAGACGCATGATGTACGAACTAACACAAGTTGGTACATAACTGTACACTTTAGAAATAATATATTATATAGTATATTGAATATGAAGTTCGTTTATTCAAGACCAGAAGTACATCAATATTTTTCAAAAGCAATAGTAATAACATGTGGTAAATTGAATTAGTTCAACATTAATAGTAAATTAATGGAGAGGACTGGCAGAAACACATAGACCATCAGAACTACAGTCTAATTAACTTGGGGATTTATTTTGTACATAATTTGTAACACAAAGAAAATTCAACTTCCTTTACTATGAAATCAATAAGTTTATTTTGCTTTTTTACACGATGGTATATCAAATAAGATAAGGCCATAGTGAAGTCGATCAAGATATAATGTTTACCTTCCTTGTTTCCACTATGATATATCTTATGAGATAGGGCCATACTGTAATCAATCAAAATAGGACTGATATTTTACGGGCTACACCAAGTGCGATGTACCAGTTTCAAAAGGATCAGAAATTCCAACATTGAAACAAGTTTAACAATATGTGTCTCTTGTTACAGTTGGGACACAGAAGAACGAGTGTGAGGCCGGCGCTGCGGTTTGCAAGTGTATTATGGAGGTAGGCCTTTCAAATTATTACTAATAATCTATTCTAGAAATGAGCTACAAAGATAAACAACTCCTCTTGTAAAACGTGCAATATAACATACATTATTCTAACTAACTAATTAACTATCAAATGAACTTTAAAGTTAATGGCCACCAGAACGTAAGACCTATCCTGAGACAGAGCCTCCTTCAGATATACTTTCTAACTTCCCAGATATGTCTGGTTCAACCAAGGGGTCTTGTATCTTCCAATTTCTCTTTTAATGTTTTGTGTACACGCTTATCATCATCATACGAACCACATGACAACATCAAAGTACAAAACTAAAGCTGTAAGATAAAATAAAACGTACAATTCCAACACTAGGAGTATATAACTAAATAACCAATCTTAACCCCCAGTCTGTTAGAAAACTGAAATTTGCCGGGCAGGCCGTACGGCTGTTGCCCGACTCTAATTATCCACCTTGACAGAAACGCCAAGCTAGGTCATCAGAGAAAGGGCTGATTTATTGTTTGAGTACCGAATTACTGTCGTGACTCATAACCTCGTGAATGAATTTAATACCTATGAAATGAAACCAATGAAATGAGGCTGTAAGAGAATTACAAGTATTAGTAAATAACACTTTGAGATGAAGTTGGTGATAGTGAGTGATTGTGCAGGATCTCAAATATGGGGAGGATTTTCTTTTCTAGGGATGAGGGAGGGTGCGTTTAAGGTATGATGGTGGATTTTGGGTGAAGTATGAGAGTCGTTTTCCGGGAAAGGGATTGGAACGATTTAACTTTCCATGGGATTTGGTTTGAAGTGGATGGCGACATTTCCATTCCCCATCTGGGGCCGACAGTGGCGCCAGTATTATCCTCTGACTCGTAGAAATCCTAGTCGGTTGTCCCAGTGGAGTGCGGCCGTGACAAAGATAATAATCGAGAGGTTGGTAGGATTTTTCTGGGTAGGTAAAAATACCACTTCAATTAAGGGCAGAAAATGTTAAAATGTTATTTGGGAGTTTGCGAAGGAAACAGATGAAAGAAGGGGTGGGGGAAGTGGAGTGTGAACAGCAAAAAACAACTTTTATGCGTAGTAGATTTGATAGATAGTAAATTTGGCAGGCAGGTAAAAAGACAACTCTAGATAACCATGTTAGTCTTAAAATTTGAAATGTCAAACTGAGATTTGTTCCGTGGGGGAGGGGATGGATGGGGGAATTCTAAAAACTATAAAATAACTAATAGAAGCATTTACTTTTTTTGTTTGGTAGTAAATTAAAATTCAGCAAGAAGGTACAGAGACCATTTGAAATAACCATAAAAAAACACTTTTCGGTGTGGTTATAAATTAGAATTTGATAATCATGAAAATAAACCATATAATAAAATCAAATAATTCTTAAAATTTGAACATGGGAATGTGGAAACTGAAAAAGGTTGGAGGGTGGAGGTGTAGAAGATTAAAGTGTTTTCAAAATTATTATTAAATATTTCTTCTTGACATGGAAGAAAATTTTAATTTGCCAGGTTCGTAAAATGACCACCCCACAAGTTTTGAATTCAAAAATAGGGGTCGGGAAAGGGCTAATCTATATTTAAAAAAACCTTCTCGCCATGGCAGAAAATTGGTATAAGCAGATAAAAAAAAATAGAAAAACAAAAAATTTTCTTAAAAGGGGATCCATTAGCGTTGCTGTAGCAAAGCTAAAAGCTGAAGGGTACATTAGCGCCCCTCTTGCAGTAATATAACAACTAAAATAGCCCACTTTGGTGGCCGCATGGTCTAACGTGCTACCTCTTGCAGTAGATTAGACAGTTAATGAAGGGGAGAGGGAGGTTTGAATCTCGGTCGGGTTTACTGAGGGGGATTTTTTACTCAATTGTTTTCAACGCAAATTCGTATACATTTCCTCAAAATATAACCTCCTAATCACTAAAACCACTATCATAATTATTAGTATATAAACGTATAACCCGAACGTGTACTAAGACGTGGTACTAAAATAAATTAAAATAAACAGATCCTGGCAATATAGCTCGGTGAACCGTTATTCTCTTTGAAAAATCATTATGGCTATTGCACAATCTTTTTCTGTAACAGAGTATATTATTTATTCATGCTCTTTAGTGGTCCGTGACGCTCTTTTTTCCAACATGTTTATGTAACGAACAATATTAGTTCTTTTTCATATTTTATGATTTTGCTTGGATAAAATATTGCATTAAGGTCATTCGACATTGGAAATGCATTGCACAATTTTTAATAAAAGCATAATTATTAGTTAGTAATAGTAATTTAATGACTTCAAATCATTATAGATCACGAGGTATAGGCGTCAAACTTGCTATTTTGTTATCTTTATAGAATTCAATATGAAAATATTTAGTATAATTAAGTTTAAGTGAGAAAGAATTTTTGTGAAATTACACACTTTTATTATAGTAAGTCTATATAGAATAATAAAAATGGAATAATTTACTGATTAATACACATATGATTTAAGATATCAGAATTTTTTTTAAAAATAACACATTAAAAATGTGAGTCAAAGTCACAACATGTTAACAAGTAAAAATATAACGACAAAAAAAATTATCTTAATTAAAATATATATATAATTAGTGACAAATGACTAGAGGACTAATGTTTGGTTGTGATATAATTAAAAATAATTACTGGCTGTCTCTACGATGCCTAAAAAGGAGCAAGGGAATTTTCAGATAAGAAAATAGAATTCAATAAACTGTTATATAACCCAATATTTCTTCAATTTTCAAGAATATTTTCAATTTTTCTCAGTAATTATTTTCAATTATATCACAACCAAACATTAGTCCTCTCTCTATTCATATGTTACTATTTATCTATATAGTTTAATTAAGTTAAATTGTTTTTGTCATTATATTTTTACTTGTTAACATGTAGTGACCTTGACTCACATTTTTAATGTGTTATTTTAAAAATGTTCTGATATCTTTAATCATATGTGTATTAATCAGTAAATTATTCCATTTTAATTATTCTATATAAACTTACTATGGTAAAAGTTTGTAATTCCACAAAAATTGTTTCTCATTTAAACTTAATTATACTAAATATTTTCATATTGAATTCTATAAAGATAACTTAATATTGCTTCCTTATTACAATATCATCATGTATTTCCAAAATTTATATTTTGTGTTATTTTGCGTACCATTGTTAAGGTCAAGTAGGCACTAATATTAAAACTATAAATTTCATAATAAAACCTCATAATGAATGTCTAGTTATACTTAATTTCAGCCCAATACATTAATTACTCTTAACAATGGTACGCAAAAAGAATAATTAAAAAGTTTGACCCTTATAAGTTGTTAATTATTGTTATTTTAAATCATTGAATAAAGGTTTATAGCCTATATTTATACACTTGTTAAGCTTGTGCAGTAAAATTCGTACTTTAAAATGACCTTAATGGATTGTGTTTATTTATGCACTCAGTTTGTAAACAGGGCAATATTTTGTCTCAAATATTTAATTTATTTTAATTTATAAATCCCATGATTGGTTTGTGATTGCCATAGTTAGGCATAATTGTACAAAGAGGAACTCACAAAGTAGGTGGCCTGTTGTTTCCCATCTAATTTAATATACTCGTAGTTTTAGTGCTGCCTAAGGCCAGGTACACACATGCAATTATCATTTGTGCAATAGTAGCATAACAGTTTGATCCACCAATCGTAAAGTGCGCACACATACGTAAATAAACATGCTCAGAAAACATGGATATCAATGGCTTAGGTGTAATGTGTGCTCTTGAGCTGAGAAGAAGGAAGAAAATTAGAACAAAGACGATCACGATCCAAAGTTTAGTGAAAGGACAGTTTCATAAACTGTGTACAGATTTACGAGCCCACCCGGAAAATTTTAAAACTTATTATTGTTTGAGTGTTGACACCTTTGATGAACCTCTGGATCTAATACGGCTTTACATCCAAATGCTAGTCATATATTATACACTTAACTCTATCAGAAGGAGCTTAATACCAATTAATCTTAAATACAACAAAGTAATTATTAAAACACTAAACGCTACGAGCAAGAATACATAATTATCAAACCTATTATTGCCATGAATCTAAATCAAAGACATCCAAATAGATTATCATTTTATGTATAATAACTGCACACGTGACTTATTCCATTAAAACTAATAATTTTTTGTATGATATAGTTTAAGCCAGGCGTTAGGGCAAAAAAAGTTGCTAAATCAGAAAAAATTCCAAGAAAGTTGGAAAATGTTTTGATTGCTTTATTTTGGGGGCCTAATTTCTAATTAGCATACTAATCCCTACCCTTCATTCGAGGTCTGCTTTCTCCGCAACAATGAAAAAACATGGTAAAATAATATTTTCTTTCAATATCTCCCTTTAAGTTAGTTTTATATTAAGAATAGCTATAACCATAACTAACCAGAAGTTTCGTATACACAAACATTGAAAACGTAGAGCAGAGTTTTGATTACGACCAAGAAATCGATGTTCATGAGCAACCAGGGAATAGAAAGTATTGATAAAGAGGAGGAGATTGGTCAACCCTCAACTTCCAAACGAATAAAGATGAAATAAAAAAGTGTAGTGGATTAAGCCTACATGGGATACAACTCTTAAAAAAAACGTGCCATATAATCTACCTCGCGTTGGCGGGGAAACGAGTATAAAAACTAGATATTACTCATAAATATTAGTTTTCTAGCATACCAAGACATGCATATTTAGTGATAAATGAATTTGTTACTTATCAAACATTACAATTTAATATCATGTAAATAAGAAGAAAGATACGACAAGGTAAAACAATAATTCGGCGCGGTTGCATGAAGGTGCAATGATTCCCATGGTTATAGTTTCGAAAATATCCAGTGCACGATAAACATTCTAAGGAACTATTTTATAGAAAATTTAAATCTGTTTGGTTATGGTTATAACTATTTCTACAGTAAAACTAACATAAAAGGTGATATTAAAAGAAAATATAATTTTAGCGTGTTTTTCCCCCCATTGTTGCGGTAAACACTGACCTCTTACGAGGGGGAAATTTAGTATACTAATTAGACCCCCAAAATAATAAATATATCAAAATAGTTTCCAGCTTTCTGGATTTTTTTTTCCTATTAAAAATACCTAACGCCTGGCCTATTTCACTCCATCAGCATAATTATTATGGGAACTATCGGTTGTACCATAGAAGTGTATTCTTTTTCTCCTCAGATTTCAAATATAACAGAGGATATACACCTATTAAATTTGAAATGGTTTCTTTTATACTCCTTAATAATGCTTTATTTTATATTACAGTATGGAGCGTACCAGGCCTTCTTCGATTCTTGTTAAGTTCGAGTGAGTTCCAGAAATAAATAATATCTGAATAGTACAATATTATTATGATAAACAACCAATTTTACAATGGTAAATGTACATTCAGTCTTGTTAACATGACATGTTACAGTGAAAATATAATAAAATATGTATATGTAGCAATAAATTTAACATTTTTGGGGATTTCCCAAAGGATTGTAATGTAATAAAAATTGTTTACTTAATTTTGTTTTAAGAGAAAAATAAATAATATATTTAAAAAAAAGTCTGATTCAATAGCGAAATTTAATTAAATTTATCTTGATTGAAAAATTATAAATACAAACCACTTTTTCTCTATGAGCAATTGTAAGAAACGATTAAACTTATCGGCATCTATACATTTGCTGAAACATGAGGATTTATTTATAAATATCCACCCACCCACACTCTGGTATTGGTCCAGTGATCATCGAATGCCAACGATGGTTAATGCAATACGTGACACCTGAAATGATTTTCGATGAAAATACGGCTGTTTGGAAATAACAACGGAAGAATTTGAGCAATCTCGCTAACAAGGAAGGTTTAGTTTCAAAACTAGTGTAACAATTTGAGAGCGAAGTAATCAGTCATTGATGCTGCTGATAATGCTGACTTGTTAATTGTACAAACTGCTGTCAAAAAATTACATCAGTTTAAAACAGCCGTCTTCATAAGACAAGATATTGACCTGCAGTATTAATTCTTGCGATCGTTCTTGATCCTTTCAATGAAGACATTAAATTTTTAAAAATACAGGAGAACACTAAAAAAAAGGATGTATTGCTCTCACGATTTGCAATCGTCGATACTTTTTAAGAACTTCGAAGAAGCAATATTGTTTGCCCACGCTTTCAGTAGTTGTTATACGTCAATTTTTTTTTCTGAGATAAAAGCACAAACAATTATCTACTCAACATCAGAAATGATTTTCAATATATGCCAATTTTTAATAATCAAGAAGCGAGCCATGATACAATTGCAAGTGCATAGTAGCCATTTACTCTCTTGCAAAACAATCTTGACAACTACAGATTATTATCCTTCAAAAAACTTTTTGGTAAATCAGACATGAATACTGTACTATTGTCTAAACTACCTCTGGCTTCTGTTGCTGCCCGTCAGAACTAATACCAATATTTTTTAAAATCAAATTTAGACATAGCAAGACCATTCATTAAATCCTATAAAGTGAGGATAGAAGATAGTTTGTAACATGTTTGTATCACCGATTCCCATAACAGAAACACCAGCCCCATCATCAATTTCTAACGCTGATTTCATTAATGGAAAACTAGGATGTGAAAAAAGTTCGGGTTTGCAAAATCAGGTCTACGTTTTTCAAAAATGTTTTCCCATTGCCATGGCCAAGCCTTAGTCCAGTAATCTGGTATTTTTACATAGAAAGTTTTGTAGAAGTCCTGATTTTTGGTTCCTTAATGTTTTTCGGGGTGCTGATTACGAATTTCCACTTTGCCACCTCAAAACATTTCGGGAAACATGAAAAAAATTCAAAAAACAACAAAAAAACTTGACAATTTTTGGTATTTTGATTATAGCGTGAAAAATATGCACTCTGACAGAAAATGTACCGTATAAAAAATTAAACTAGAGAAAACTTCCCACTATTTAGCTTCGTATAGTTTTTTTTCCAGACAAATAGTTTAGGCGTAAGTGCGCGCTGAAATAGTTTGTATATGTTTCCCTCGCCTCGTATCCGTCTCTCTGTCGTGCGATCTCTCTCTTTCTCCCGCTCCTCTCCCTATGTAGATCTTATAGTCATCTTGACAGGTATCTGTACTTCTCCTAACGTTCACTTACTTAAGCCAGGAAAAGGCAAAGTCCCTCAGACATTATATCATCCTCTAAGTGCAGTTGACAAAGCAGTTGCCGAGCACATTGTTTTTACATGCCATGAGTGGGTGTGACACAACATCAGCTTTGTTCAATCAGGGTAAGATGAAATTTCTTCATACTTTGAAGAAGAATCCTGATCTGATTAACATTGTTCAGGTGTTTAAAAACCCTGAAGCTGATAAAGAGGCAGTTGTCGATGCGGGTGAACGTTTCCTTATTGCATTGTACGGTGTTGGTGGGAAAAAAGTAGCTTCAATAAATAAGATGAGGTACAGGCACTATGTAATGTCTGCATACAAGACCACAGCCAACATTGCCTCACTACCCCCTACTGAAGCTGCAGCAAGACAACATTCGCTACGGGTGTTCCATCAGGTTCAACAATGGCTTGGTCATGAAAAAAGACCCGAACAATGGGGGTGGAAAACATCTAAGAACGGCCTCATGCCAGTCACCACCCTGCAGCCCCTTGCCCCAGAAGCTATATTAAATCACATTTCATGCAAATGTAAGAAAGGCTGCCAAGGGAATTGTGGCTGTAGAAAGGCAGGCCTATATTGTTCGAAAATTTGTTTAAACTGTGAAGGAACCTGCGACAACTTGGAGAAAGCTGATATGGACGAGGATGAAGATGTGGACGATCCTGACGTCCAAGGAATTCAAGACCCGGGCCAAGAACTTGAAGCGGATCCATCAGAATGTATTTTGATTAATACATTTACGAACACAGCTATGCATTCTTTAATAACCCACTTTCGATGGTTTTACACCTTAGTCATACCTTGATACACTCATGTTGAACTAACATAACAATTTTTTACTTCTTTACTTTACTTATTTTCTAGATGAACGAAAGGCTCTGAAGGAAGAGGACAAAGACATCGGTCAGCCTGGACCTTCAGCAACAAAGCGGCCCAGACGATTTTGATATTATTGTTATTATTATTATCCCTACATATTTCCCTTGCATATTGTATTCCTACACATTTTTTTATCACGACTGTTTTTAGTTTGTCACTGTAACAGTACCTATGTTAATAAAAACCACATGTATCAACACGAGTATACGTTATAGCCCTATACCTATAAACACCAAGGTACTAGGTATAACAATGAAAACTGTAAGATATTCACATATTACTAGTTCTTAATAAGAATATCATCAAAATAGAGCTTCATCACGAGAAATAAGCAGATTGCGCTTGAATGACGAACACTGAGCGTTGTCACTTATTCAAATAGTTTCAACGCGCGTTTAGCGCCTTAACTATTCATCTGGCAAAATAAAACATGCAATGTTAAATTGTAGGGAATTTTCTCTAGTTTATTTTTGTATATAGTGATTTTTCTCTAAAAGTGCATAGTTTTCATGTTATAAGAAAACAACCAAAAATAGTCAAGGTTTTTTGTTGTTTTTTGCATTTTTTTAATATTTACCGAAAATTTTCGAGGTGGCAAAGTGGAAATTATTAATTAGCACACCGAAAAATATAAATGAACCAAAAATCAAAACTTCTCCAAAACTTTCCAGGTAGAACCCATTTCGAACACTGATTGACTGGACTACCTGCCTAATTGCTAAGAGTGCAGACACTATCTAATATATTGATGACATTGGCGTTGGTATACCAAGATTTTCTTGGTTTTGAATACACTGAACATGGATCCAGTGTATTAGGACTATTTTGAAAACCACTTTTTTAAAAAACGCATCAACAGCTCTACTCAAGGCTAGGAGAAATGCGAAATTCATAAAAATAATTTCCCTATTAACAATTTAATTCCTTCTAATATTTCTTGTAAAATAAGAAGTTTGCGAGTAGATCGTACACAAAATCCACGATAGGTACGTAATTAGCAGTGCGTTCCAACTTAATCTCTTCTTGGAGGTGCATTTGCGCGAGTAGGCTTACTATTCGTAGCACGCAAAAATGAATAGGACATTTCTTGTTGCAAATTTTATTGCAAACATCTTTGTTACTGGCATATTTGCTAAAAATGGAATGGTTCAGGAAATAAATTAATTAAATAGTGTTTGGGGGTAGTATTTCCAATTTTAAGGGGGGTAGAGAAGGGCACATTTTTTTCTAGCGTCTTATATAATATTCCTATTGGGTGTCAAATTTTAATTAATTTTTCCGTTAGTAAAATAAGAGTTGGGAGCTAGCAGACATAAAGGTAATTTCACTGAAAAGTCAGTTTGTTTAAAGTAATTTGTCTTAAAGCAATTTGGCCTAAAGTAATTTCGCCTAAAAGGGATTTCAACAATAAAATATTTATTTTGTTAAGTTCATCAAAAGTCATTTATCCTAAAGTAATTTGGCCTAATGTAGGTTGGCCTAAAATTTAGTTAGCCTAAAATCCATTTGGCCTCAAAGTGATTTGGCCTAAAGTCATTTGACCTAAAACTAGTTGGCCTAAAGTAATTTTGCTAAAAGTCATTTGGCGTACACTTTAGGCCAACTTACGTGTTCCCGCCCAACAAATGGCCGCCCCAGAAGGTAATCTGCTTCCCCCAGCACCGCAGAGCTGGTAGTCGTTGAGAACCCTCAACACACCGACTCTGATAGCGGACGAGGCAACAGCTCTTCGACTGTTTCTCGCGTTGAAAGCCAAGACAGGAGAGCTGCCAACAGTACGAGAGAAACACCACATGGAATTCATCGTGTCCTTAGCTTCATTCTAACCAGCAATGATCCCGGAGGTCCCACGCATCATACTACACCGTGCCAGCCTCATATGCATAGCAACGACCAAAGGAGGGGATGCCGATGCGGGCATATTCCCACAGAACTTCCGAGTGTCAACACCACCGCAGATCCAAGTGGTATACCAGGAATGAACCATGAGTTAACCCCGGGTCCGAGGTGGGGGAGTCAAGCGTGGAGCACGAAGATGAAGACCAGATGGACAAGAATATGTTTTCCGCATTCGTTCATTTAAAATGTCATATCTTTGTGTTCTAATAAAGTTGGGAGACTTGTCTCCCGGGCACTTCTCTTTCTTGGTCGGCTATCCCTCGGGACTTTTCTCTTCTTCCACGCACCCAGTCGTTCAAACGAGGGTATAAAAGCGGGATAAAGGAGAGTCTTGAGACTCAATCGGAAGAGACGTAGGAACCCATATTATGTATGTATTTTTTCAAAAATTAATCAATTTAATGGCAATTTACTTACAACAAACTTTAAAAAATTAAGTTTTTAGAAATTGGTCTTTAAGATCGAGTTAAAATGATTTATCTTAGAAGAGTTTTTCATGAAAAAGACCATGATAAAGACCAGATATATATTATTTCAATCCCTTTTCCCAAAGCAAATAAGATCAAATAAGTAGGTCTGAGCCCAATATTCAAGAACCGATGAAAACAAAAGTCTCACTCGTAAAACTAAATTTCAGTGATATTCTTGTACCCGTAATAAATTGAGTTTTGTATAAAATGATATGACTAGAAAACAATACACTTTTAATATCTATCTATAACGATCCCAAAAAGTAGGGGGAGGGAATTTGACTAACTACCATGTCAGCTGAAAAAGGTTGAGAACCACTGTGTTAGAGGTATTCAACATCCATAGCCAACACAAAATTTGTTTAGTAAGGTCTTGACTAGAACACCTCTAGCGCAAATTTCAAAAACTTTTCGGGTGCATTATACTATGGCAGCATGGTCTAAGTCACCCCTCTAGCAATATATTTGAATGCTGATGGTGGGGGAATTAGGGCTCAATCCCTGTCGTGTGTGCTGAGGGCACTTTTCCCTAAATAGCTTTCCACTCTCCCTCTACGCAACTGCGGGTACACCTCCTCTAAATCCAACCTTGTTCAGCCTTAACACATTGATAACAGTTTTCTCAGTATCAAAATTATTTTTTTATATTATTATTAGCACCGCGTCTTACTACCCGTTCGGGTTATTTGCAGTTACGCTAATGCGTAATGGTAGGCTGATTGTGATATGAAATGGAGGACCTACAGTTTAGCGTAGAATCCTAACCACGGTGGAGGCCTGGCATTCCTCACATTTAGTAGTTGTGATTAATACAAATCTTGTCAGAGGTGAAATAGGTAAGATAAATCTGCGCGGGGACCGAGGATTGAAACCCAGACACTCATCACAGAAGTCCGACACCTTACTCCTAGACCACCAGGTCACCCCTATTTTTCTATAAATAGTTTACAATGTATTAGTAATTTAGAAAAACTATTTTTCTAAGTCTAATAAAAACTTTATATATCACCAGATTTGAATTTGAATATTTCAGGTTCAAGGCCAGCTACACATAGCTCAGGTGGACAAATACTATCTAGTTATCTTCATTGATGAGAAAACACCTTTTTTTCATTGAAGAAATAAATAAAGATGACGATGGAGTCAATTAATTGTTCCAAAAGTTAAAAAAAAAAAAAAAATGTAGTGCGTGATGCCAGAAATTGTACTCAGAAGGGTTCCAAGAAAACTTAAATGTTTGAATCCTAATCTATAATAAAGTGCAACGCGCCATTACTTCGCGAAAGAAAAAACTATTAAAGCATTCATTGGTGTAAATAACTAAGTACTATCAAAAGATATTATAATTGTATAATTTGTGGGTGAACTAGATTAATTTAAATATGTACAAATTTTATAGAATATTACAATATTTATAAAACAGAACTTTATTTCGTATTCAACCAAGTTTATAGAATACAATAAGATATAGAGTAACTAGGTTTGCAAATTTCAATAGAGATAGTTGACTGATTTTGATAGGAAGGGTCTTATGAGAGGCCCTTTTTCCTTCTAGTATTCTACTATTCAGTAGTATTTTGGTTGAAAAATGAGGAGTTTTACTAAGCCCTTCCAACCAAAATCAGTATATAATAGTATTTCAGCTGTACAAATATGTTATTTGTATGAGTAGTATAAATAATATAATAAAATAAAATTGTAGACATTCTTTAAATCACACGTTACTAGACTAAGCCTAAAAAGCTATGATAAAACCAATAGTTACTACTATAATTATATTCTCTTCATTTTCAAGCAATTGTTGAAGTATTAATTTAGTTTAAAGATTTATAATAAACCTGTTACACTATTGGAGCAGTTATTATGGACAGGAGGGACAAAATCATATCATTTACTAATATACAGGATTTATTATATTTAACGTAAGCTATACAATGCTTGAGTGAAATTCAATCAACTCACTCTTCTGTCCAGTGAACATTATTGCTCAACATATGAATTTCAGGAAGACCATGTGAATGTGTTATTAATATATTTAAAGCTTTATACGCGTATTGGACTCTCAAGAAGATGTAAAACAAATACTTGAATAGATTTAAAATGTTGTGCTGGAGAAGAACTGAAAAGATCAGGTGTGGCGAATAAAGAAGTTCTAAGAAGAGTGGGAGAGAGAGAACCATTTTGGGTGTGATTCTTTAGAACAAAGCAAACTGGATCGGACACATCCTTAGGAGGATCTGTCTTTTACACGACGTCATAGAATGAAAGGTTGAGGGAAAGAGGAGATTAGAAAGGAGGAGGATTCAAATATTGGATGACTTGAATGAAAGAAGAAAATTCTGATAGCTGAAGGAGGGGGCAGAGGACAGGGGGCATGAGTGGTCTAAGTTCATTGACAAAAGGAATTGATTGACCTGTCATAAGACAGCGTCCTTGATAGTAGTAGTAGTAACAGTAATAATAATAATAATAATAATTTATATGTGTATATTAAGTTTAATTAAAATTGGCTAACTAAAATATTAGGTTGGTCAATGGTGATTCGGTAAATATAAGATACAAAAACAATGTAACCATTGTGAGTGACAATTTTTTTTTTAACGAACTGTTTTTAGAGATGCTCAAATTTACTAATCATTAATATGGCATTGTACTCAAGTAACAAAGGTAAGTAAGCATATTTTTAATTCCAAGATGACTCACATAATTCCTTTAAAGTGAGATGAAACTTATTAATTTAAAAAAAAGGGCTATCACATAACACTTTTCGTTTTATTAAAAAATTTGACTTGTGGACAAAACCATATTTAATAAATTACGTCCTAAAATAATACTTTGTCACCCTCTAAGTTTAATTAGATTCGGATCGAAGGATTGTTTTCCCCCTCTAAAAAGCTTGCCAAATTTGGATACACTTGGCATGATTAAAATTTTCCATTACGGGATAAAAATCAAAATAAGGTATTTGTTTGGAGGGAATGTGTATTTACAGAGCTGGGTCGAAATATATCAAATATGTTAGGATTTGTAACAACTTACATTGTAAACAACACTCACCAACTGGGACAGCCAACTGGGACAGCTAACTGGGACAGCCAACTGGGTCAACACGCGGCACTAGCTTGACCAGCGACCTCCGCTCTCGCCAAATACAACAAGCCGACTGAAGGTGTGTCTACGCCAGGCCGCAATGAAGCTCGACCACGTGTTCGGCCAGCAGAGAAAATGGAAAGAAGAGTTCCGTTTCCGCCTTCGCCGAAGCTTCGCGAAGGTGCTACGTGCTTCGATATGCGCCTTGAACTTCACCTCCCCCCTTGTTTGTAATGTTCTCCAACCTTCCCTTCCTTCGATCAGACCCCCTTTCTGAGAATTATATTTCGTATAAATACTGGCGGCACCGGGATCTCAGGTCACTTACTACCCCACCGGCTTGAGGATAAGAGGTGAGGGCAGCGACTGGGTTTAGGGGAATATTATCATCCTACAAAATTACTATTTCGGCGTCATGGGGGGAATTCTATCTAAATTACTGTTTGGACTTTGTTATTAAAATATCTTTATTTGAAGTTTGACTATGCTACGCGCTTATCGCGGCTGGAAGTTAGACCGTCGCTTTCGCCACCACTTATATTCAGGGTCTGAGCCCCATTTATTTGTAATTCATATGTTTGCCAATATTAGTTTTTAACCAGAGATTATCTGGTCCTGGGT
>CABFVX010002012.1:54758-70656 GCA_902151425.1 Timema shepardi
TAAGGGGGGGGGGGGGTTGCATATTAATATTGAAAAAAAAAATTGGACACCTAAGCTGTTATGAAAGATTTCATAATACATTAGATATTATCTATGTGAGAAGTATATGTTTTCCAAGTTTTGTCAAAATGGCATCAATTGTTTATTTTCGCCACCAGTATTTTATTATGTTCCAAAATACTTTACACTAGTTTCTACACATTAGGTTTTAACATTTGCTTGTCAGAATAAGGCTCATTAATAACATTTATTCAGTGCAGCTAGTATAATTGTGATACTTTTAGAACTTTAAATTTACACACAAAAAATCATTATTTTTACCTTTAATATTCTTTCCTTTAAAAAGGCAGTACTAAGGTAGATCATACACAAAACCAGCGGATGTATGTGTGATTCAATTTTGGTCGATATCTACAAATTAGTTGGGAAGTTATGGATTGAGACATAGAGATAAGCATCAGAACGTCAGTTTTCCCTATTAAAAACGAAAAAATTATTTGAAACAAAAATACACATTTCTATTTATTATTGTATTTCACTAAAATATCATCATAGATTACTGATATCACTTTGATGTAACAATGAATAACTAATATTACTTTTACCAGTTACCATAACGTTACTAGACTCAACACATCAACTAGTAAAAGATGACCCTAAATACGAGACGAACCAGGATGACTAGATAGTAAAACAGTGGCTCGCGAAGCCAAAGCCCCTGTGTTTGATTCCTGTGAATTGTAATTTTTCATATGTTTTTTGAAACCACATCTTACTACCCGTTTGATTTATAAGAAGAGTGAGAAATCATTTAGGAAAAAAACATTCGGTCGATCAAACCAGGATTCGAGCCTCAATCTTCCCGTCACTAGCAGCCTAGTCTCACACGAGAATGACGTCTTAGACCATGCGGTCACTGAAGCTGGTATGATTAGGTTGAATTTAGATGGAGTGTTTATGCATTTTCTTAGGGGGAGGGGTTTGGGATGTAAAACAATTTAGGGAAAACACAATTTAAATACATCCAACCAGGATTCGAACCTCAATCTCCCCATTATTGGCAGTCTATTCTATTGCGAGAGTGATACCTAAACCATCCAATTACCTAAACAGATTTCGTTGAAGGAACTTCCTTTTGATTTATTCAACATGTCGTCTATCACGATAATCTCGGGTTGAATTTTACTAAATGGTTGCCAATCTCTCTCCACGAAAATGTGGGTGCATTTATTCTAAATTGAGCCTTACCAATCCCTAACCCATTAGTGTAATTAGTACATAGGCATATAACATATGTAGTAGGATACGGCGCTAAAAAAAATATTTTTTTAACTACATAATTTGGTTATTTTATGTAACAAAAATATACAATTTGATTTGAGTGTAATGTGTCATTTCAAATGTGGAGAAATCCACTTCATTGGCTGATTGGTCTAGGCGTAGCTCTCGTATTAGTCTGGCTTACTGATGACGGGGCTATCAGCGTTCTAATTCCGGTCAAATCTACTGAGAGTGGGTTTTTCCTCAATTGTTTACCACTTTCCTCCCATGCAAATGCGGGTAAACTACCCCTAAAATGCTTGGTTCCTCATCCCTACCTCATTGAAGTAACATGACGTGGTTATATATATTTATTTATTTTCAAACGCCGAAAATTAAAATATATACAAATCTCAACATTCTCTTTTTTTGAGTGAATGTTCGGCAACGGCGCTTGTTTGTGAAATAGGGCTGTTTTTTGTTGCTTTTGTGAGAGATCAACGTCCTTCCAAGAAGTAGGTAGTGGATGCCACAGAGGTTAGATGGGAGTGTTTTCCAACCATTCACCAGGCAAGAATTTAAAGTGAGTGAAAGGCATTTAACTACTAAGGGTAGATGATTGAAAACTTATTCTTAAAAAAAAAGTATAATGTGAGATGGTATGGGCTATTGTGCTGTACCATTTATTTAATTTATATCACACACTTCTAACCAAATACTTTCGCTATCAATTTGAGTGTGTTTACAAACCAAACCCATGCGTATATTTTTGCCATTCCTACTGTTCTTTGTTGGGGGGCAAACAAACAATGTTGTGTCCAGATTTAAATTTTGGAGGAACGGGGTGGAGGTAAGAGGGCAAATCTCTATAACCACTGGCTAAGACAATTTATGACTATTAATTACCTCTAGACGTTATTTCATTTCGTTTTATGGTAACTAAGAGCAGCTATTCCAATAGTGTAAAAGCCTTAGTTTGGACGCATAAAAGCTATTTTTCAACTTTATAACCTTTTGAGCACTTTTAACGTGTATAGGGGAAGGCTTACTATATTTTAAGCACAAACCAAGACACATTCAGTGTTTTACTCAAAGAGAAGAACCAATTGTGGTGGAATACTCTTTGTTTAGGGAGGAGGGGTCAGTTATAAAAATACAGAGTTTAGCAGTTTTGCCCTCAAGCCCGAAGGAAAGTCCAAGGATCCTTTCCAGGAAAATGTTGCAATAAAAATTGTTCCACCTAGATGCTATTTGGCGTATTGTTTCCTTTGAAGATTTTAAAACATTAGTTGATTCTAGAAGCTTTTTGGACAACTACTTCTTTGGAATTTTTTTATTTCAATAGAAACTATTTAAAGTAGTCTACCCCCGGAACTCTTTTTGAAACATAGATGATCTAGAAGTTATTTGAAAATCTCTGTGTCCAGAGACTTTTTGAATATCACATGGCCCTAGAAGTAATTTGGTTTGGTCGTAGGCTATCAAATTTTTAAAACTATTTGCAGCTACGAGGTATTTGGAATAATGGTACAGTTCCACCAAATATAGGACATTTGGATAACTCTAGAAGCTATTTGGAATGATTCTTTGTTGGTGTTAAAAATTATGTAAGATCTTGAGGAATAGGTAGGACTGCCCTATTTATTTCCCACTCCCTCAAGTGTACACTACTGCATTCATAATTTATCAAAATGGTGTTTGACTAAAACTAAGTATGATCTGTTTATCTCAACAAACAATCTATATTCTAAATAATCTACTTCTTGAATAAAAAAAAACAAGTGCAGAATTCCATCCATCAATAAAAGTGTCAGTGGCCCCAGAATAAACTACAGACAGAACCAGACTACCCACCAAGATCTACGCTTGTGCTGTTGTATAAACTACGAACAGAACCAGACTATCCATCAAGATCTGCGATTGTGCTGTTGTATAAACTACGAACAGAACCAGACTATCCATCAAGATCTGCGATTGTGCTGTTGTATAAATAACTGACAGAGCCAGACTACCCACCAAGATTTGCGCTTGTGCTGTTGTATAAACTACGAACAGAACCAGACTATCCATCAAGATCTGCGATTGTGCTGTTGTATAAACTACGAACAGAGCCAGACTACCCACCAAGATCTGCGCTTGTGCTGTTGTATAAACTACTGACAGAAACAGACTATCCACCAAGTTCTGCGCTTGTGCTGTTGTATAAACTACGAACAGAAACAGACTACCCATCAAGATGTGCACTTGTGCTGTTGTATAAACTACGGACAGAACCAAAATCTAGGATCAAGATCCGCGCTTGCGCTGTTGTATACACTGTGCGGGGGTGGAGAGTGAATCTAAAAGGGATGAACGTTTCGTAAAGCTTCTTGGCCTCATAGAGACAAGCACTGGGAGTAGGAAGGGTCCACATGCGTGTGTGTTGTGATCCAACAGCTTCCCCTACCTCGTTCGACCTTTCTACCCCTCCTACGCTTTTTGTGGGAGATTCGCAGTGCGTCTTTAGACTCGTGGAGAGAGTAAACGCGCCATTTTTACCCGCCTTTTTAAAGTCGGCTTTCTTGAATCTTTGTATCTTCGTGAACAAGTGAGGCAATGTTTGTTACCCCCTCCTACGTGTGACATTGTTGAAGGAACTGTTCAAGTTTATTAGGTTGCGTCCACACTTTAGTGGTAAAAGGGGCTTTCTCATTGTTTATGATGACACCAGTTCACAAAGGGGTAGGTCAAGTGAAACAATGTTTGATTGTTTTCTGCTTCTTGGAATTTGATTCAATGGTTTTATTCTTTTCTTTTTTAATTATACTTCATTTGTGATAGTTTACTTGGCACTCAAAGACATCGTTTGGATTTTCACTGAGTAGTATAAATATGTATTCAATTTGATTAAAAAGTTTTTAAAACATAATTTGACTGGTGCATTTTGTTTTATAGCTGGAGGAAAACAAATAAATATTTATATAATTTACATTCTCATAACTATTGAAATAGTCAATTGTTTGGATTTATATGATAATATTTAGGCAAACCTATTATTTAATTTTATGTTTAGGCCAAGATGTTGCTGAAAATCGGGATGATCATTATTATTAGGTGAATTTAAGCACTATATTTTTTTAAGTAAAAATAATCCTGCACCAAATTATAATAAAGTAGTTTTGATGAACCTATATATTAAGTAAATAAATATAAGATCAAAATATTTTTTTCTGTATCTTTATGTTTTTAAAAAAACAAATAAATTACATATTATAGCCTAAAATTGTAAATAATATCTATACTAAATCTAAACTATACTTTAAGCAAAAGTATGAAGTAATTGTTGCTATTTGAATAAAAGAATGGGGGTAAGTTTGCACTCCAGACTAACTAAGAAAACCGAGATTCATTCCAGTTCTTTGGAACGGAAGGGTGGCTTTGCTCAAACCTCCAGGCGGATGAAGTTGCATTTTACCAAACTATACCCTTCTCCCTCTTTATTATTTCTAGGAAGTTTAAGCTAGCCAGCAAGATGCACGGTAGTTATAAACATTAGTAGACACCAATGTAATATAGATTCCCAAGCATGTTTTGGCATTGGCTATTATTTATATTTGTGAAACTTTGTTTGACCAACAATTACTAAAATAGTACGAGCCCGACAATTTGTAGTGTTATATTGTTTTTCTATTTTGCTGCTTTTGATTGTTGTCTGGTGTTTAGTTCACATTTTCTTATTTTATATTTTTATCACCGTGATATACGCATACATGTTAATTACCATGCTAGGGTAGGGATGAGGAAGGTAGTATTTTAGAGGTAATCTAACCACATTTCTTTTGAAAAATAGGCACTGTATTATGTGAACCCTAACCTTACTATCAACGGTGAAATATAAAAATTGACATTCTTGTGCGAATTGC
Source organism: Timema shepardi (assembly GCA_902151425.1). Classification (NCBI taxonomy): domain Eukaryota; kingdom Metazoa; phylum Arthropoda; class Insecta; order Phasmatodea; family Timematidae; genus Timema; species Timema shepardi. The sequence goes on from CABFVX010002012.1 coordinate 59,921, forward strand.
TATTTATAAACACTAGTCTATATATAGTAGTGAATAGTGTTTTTTAAATAATAAAATAAAACAAAGATTGGCTGTATTAAAACTAATTATAGATTTCAAGAACCAAATAATGTATAAATAGATCTTTATGAAATCCACACCTTCTCTTTTTCAAACACATGAAAATACATTCTCTCACATTTTGGAAAAGCCTATATCTATATGTGGGTGTATATACGAGTATACCAGACAAGAGACAAAAAAAAGACAATTTGGGTTCTTCTTATCGCAACAAATGTCCGAACACTCCTAAACGTCCTAGAAATCTGAAATTTGTCAAACAGATATAACCATAAAAATCTATTTTTGGGAAATTTCAAAATAGAGTTCTGTTAATTAGGAGGTCTATACATTAAAACAACAACCTTTTAATATAAGTTGATAATAATTGAAATTAAGCTGGCATGTAGAGATACTACTCTAAAATAACCAAATAAGTTATAAAATTTGAAATTTCTGGGTGGGTGTTATTGAAATGAAAGAGGTAGGGTTCAAAACTTTCAAAATTAATTAAAACAACTTCTATGTGTGGTATAAAACTGATATTTTTCAGTGTGGTATCTTTTCCAATTAACAATAAGTGTCTGAAAATTTTAAATTTTTAGTTAAGACTCTATGAAATAGAGAAGAATGTAAGTGTATATATATTAAAAACCCTTGGGTGATAAATAAAATTACATTTTGACAGGAATTTAGATGCGTCATCCCAAAAGACTAAATATATTTTCAATTTATGAAAAGAATAGTGAGGATTGTTACATTTCAAAATGAAGGACAGATTATGGGGCTATAGGAGGGATTAGGAAGAGGTTTCCGAAATTCTCCAAAACTAATACTCCTTTAAAGAAGAAAATTAATATTTACATAAATATAGAGGGACATCTTTAATATCCAAAGGAGTTTGAAAATTTAAAAACTAGTTTCGATGAATTTAATGGATGAGAGCGATGTAAATCTCAAAATCTTTCGATAAAAACAAATTTTGTTAAAGTAGAGAATTGAAATTTTATTGGAGGGTACATCAAATTTTTAATTTAAAAATTAATATTTTAATGGTAGGGGAGTTAATAATTTCAAAAATTAATGTAAAGAATCAGTTCTTGGTGTTGTGGAAAATGTTAATATCTGCAATAAGGTAGAAATATCACCCCTTATAGTAAAAAAATACTGAAAATTTGAAATTTGTAAATCACTGTCAAATATTAGGGTGTTGATAATTGTAATTACTAATATAAAATGAACTTATTGGCGTGGTAAAAAAATTTGCTATGGCAGGTGAGTAAATGGACCTCTCCGAATAGACAAATGATATCTGATCAGGTGTAGTTTCAAAATGGAAGCCTGGAATTTTAGAATGCTAAAAATGTATACAATTCAGATAAAACTAGTTTTGGTAAGGTTAAAAACTTAAATTTGACAGATACATAAAGAAACCATATCAAATAACCAAATTCCTAAAATTTCAAAATTGGAATGTGGGAAAATGAATGGAAAATGCAGCCTGAAAGTTTTGCCGATTAGTTGAAAAATTTAATTTTTGGCTTGGAATAAAATTAAAATTTGTTATGTAGGTCAAAAATACCTCACCAAAAAATCATAAAGGCTGGAAAATTTTAAATTTATAAATATGGGTTAAGTAAAGTGAGCTCTCCTAAACAAAAAATATGAAATGTCAGATTTGTGTAAGTAGTAAGAGGAGTAAAATTTTGTAGTAGGACGAAAATATTCTAAAAAAAATAATGTAAACGCCAAAGATTATCTAAAAGGCGATATATTATCACTGAGATTACATAGCCAAAAATTATTGATTGGAAACAAGCACTTTCTAGAAATGACTGATCAATTAAAATAGACAAATTCTCTACATATAGCTGTGAGTAGTGATGCTATTTTTCCTATTTTTTCCTGTTAATGCAGCAGTTTATATTATGTTTCTTTAAACATCTTATGATCGTACCTAGGCAAATATTGTGTTGTTAATGGATTGCATTCGTTTATCCACTTACACTGTATCTTGGGTAATGTTTTGTTCCAAAGATTTAATTTATATTTGACTTTTTAGTACTGTTAACATATTTTTAACAATTTTCAAATTTTCGGAAATAGGTTATTTGTAAACTACCCAGTAACCTACATTTATTTTAATTTGTAAACATAATAGTGTATTCCCATTTATCATGAAAAACTGTTCCCTGTTACCCATTTAGATCTCAATCTTCAAGAAAAATTTCGAAAGAATTAAAATGGTCGCCATTTTGTATTAAGGGTACGTGTGTGGTACCTGCCATTTCCTGAACTACCGCGTATTCCTCTATTAATATCAACAATAAAATACTTAGAACATCGAAAAGGGGTTCAACTAGAATACCTAATTTGGCTGCCGGACTAAAACCAACGGAAAACGCTTCTTTCACATTGACCTCTTGGATTTCTTTTCAAACCACACTTCTTCAGCACCCATTCATTACTGGCTCTGTCTATACGCGTTTTTATACATACATTTCCTAGATATCTAAATCCAATTAAATTAAGGGATCATCATATTTAATCAAGTATTTAAATTTATTTTAATTTATATTATAATGTGGCACTAAACAAGACTTCTTGCTCATTTTTTCAATTAATAAATAAAATTACCCATAGCTAAATACTATTGACTTTAATTTTTATTATAGAATATATTTAAAACATCATAAAATATTGGTACTTAGCAAGAAATAATTTTAACTAACCAGTTTACTATAAATTACAATATTATTGAATCATGGCCGGCCTTGGCCTGAAAAAAAAAATATTTTAGCATAGATATACCTAATATAGTGGGATCACCAACATGAAAACCTTGTAAAATAGTTGAAAACACCTATAAATCAACTTAAGGACCTGATAGTCTAGAGGTAAGGTGTCAGACATTTTTGTTAGGGGTCTGGGGCTCAAACCTCGGTCCTGGCACATATTTATCTGATTACCAAACCCTTCCTTCACCTCTGGCAAAGTGTATGCTTTCACGATTTGTAAATGTGTGAAATAACAGGCTCCAACGTGATTCGGAGCCCACGTTAAACGGTAGATCTCCTCTGCTTTCCACGATCATCCTTCTCACGTATCATCCTACCATCTGAAAATTTTATTTTTGACTCACTATAAATCAGGACTTTTTCTGCTCTGTTCATACTACAATATACTTTTTATATGGTTAATTTAAAAATTTTACACATAAACTTTCTGGAATATAAACAAATACTACTACTAACACTACTTGTCCTGCTATTGATCATTACCAATTTACCTCGACCTGTGCCTGTTTGCAGCTCTGTCTACTATATATAAATACAATTATTTAATTTATCATAGTTTATAACTATACTTATCCCTCTTTCCATATTGAGGTTATTTTGACTATATACATTTTTTCCCTTCTTGATATATCTGCTTTGGACTTAAATCTAACTTAAACTAACTTAACCTAACTTATACTTAGTGCCATCGTCTGCATAAACAGTTTATATCTTCCTTGTGGAGAGTCCCATTTTCTTTTTCTTCTCTGGTCACTTCCTACCGTGGCCAGTCGACATCCCTGGAGTGCTCGATAGCTCCAGCCCAGCATCACGCATGTTTCCAAGCGAGCAGGGCTTTTCAAGTAACTTCCGACGTGTACCTGTGGTACTCTCTTCCCAGTATGTTTGCCACTCCCGCAGGATGGTCTGTCTTGTATCATCCTTGGTACTTACACCGTTAGTTGCTAATTCTACTAATTTTTCTAACTTCCCTTTTTCAAGCCAATATCCAGTGGGCCTCTTTCGTACCTCTAAGTGTAGGGGGCAGACACCTAGGGTGACACACAACGCATTTGTTGGTACAGTTTTGTAGGCCCCAGAAAGTCTCGTGATAATTTTCCTCTGAAGGCCTCTGATTTTCCTTTTAGCTCTGTCCCCTCTCAGTTGTTGTGCCCACACTCCGGCTCAAAATACCTCTATGGACCCAAGCAATGCCTGATGGTATAGTCTAATTAGTTTTAAGGTCTGATGGAACTTACACTGCCCTCTACTGACAATCCCATTCATAACCCACAAGGATCTTTCACATACGTTGTTAATGTGAGCCAGGAAGCTACGCTTCTCGTCAATCGTCACCCCCAGGTGTCTAACAATTTTTCTCCTTTTAATTGTTTGTTCTTCTATTATAACTATAGTATCTCTCTTAAGTACTCCCCTAAGCAGCATATAGGTTGTATTCGCCAGCACCATGCTGAGTCTTACTTTCCTACACTATTTGTCCATGCCGCTCAGTACCTTATTACTTTTTTCTTCCAGGTTCCTCCTCGAACTTGCCTCCACCACTATTGGCAGGTCGTCACCAAAAACAACCACCCCCACCACTTCAGGGAGTGCTTTAATCTCCAGCAACCCAGGATCGATACCAACGTCCCTAAATATTGGACCACTGATCGAGCCTTGTGGGCATCCTTTTATTAAATTTTTGCTTATTGTTATTCCTGTACATCTCAGGTTTGCATACCTGTCCCTACAGTAGTCCTTAAAGATTCTGTAGAGACTCCCCAGACAGTTTAGCTCTCTTAATTTCTTGAATAAGGCTGACCACCAAAGGCTATCAAATTCATCTGAGATGTCCACAAATATTCCTATCAGATATTTTTCCCTAAATTTTTCTACCCGGTTAAAAGCAGTACAGATCGCATCCTCTGTAGACCTACGCTTCCTAAAGCCTACTGTTAAGGGTGCATTTGGGAGTTGCCGGTCTTTGTTCTCTCCTTTACTCAGAATTACCACTTCGCTCCGGTTCCACACATTTAGGATTCTGCCCTGAGCCAAGCACTCATTCATGAGCTGGGCTATAAAGGGTGCTATCTGTTCAATGATTTCCTGAATCACTTATACCCTGATTCAATCAGCTCCAGGTACCTTATTTCTTTTCATTCCTGTTACTACCCTTTTAATCTTGTCATGTGTTACTGACCATCTGGGGATAGTTAGTTTAGTTAGTTTATTTAGACACAGTTAAAATAAAACATTACATTAGTACTTAATCAGTCAATACAATTTATATAAACAACAAAACAGTTCTTAGAATAATAACCTTAACCAAATATATATATATATATATTCAACTAAGTGAAATAGACAACCTGAACATTTCCTAGACCTAACCCCAGTACCTATTTAAAAAAATTGGGGCGTGCTACCCTTCTTAACTCTATTCTCCTATTTCGCAATTCCTTTTTATTTATTAACTACATCTAGTTTAGCACCTAAACCTAATGTCCATATATTACCGCCTACCATTTGTTGTTCATCTAGTTGGTTCACCCCGGGTATATAACGCCCCCGGTACCCCACCCCACTGGATATCCCGCCGCTACCGGATCTGGTGGTTCCGGGTAAGCAAGAGCCCCAACGGGGCTGGCATCCCCTTATTCACCACCTGGGGAGGTGCCCTATCAAGATCTCGCTCCGCCTACCTTCCCCACAAAGCCAGCACCATGGACCTAAACCTAACTTATATACTAATTACTATAAAAAATAGTACATTTAATTCAAAAGTAAAAAAAAAAGAAAGAAAAGCTTAACCTAACTTATCCTAATCACTTCCTCAAGGCTGCAGTCTTTTCCTGGTCCTCTCATACAGACGACTGTTGCCAGCCGATGGAGAGGGTCCCCGACGGTCCGGAAGCCCGTTTGCTCGAACCCTACTACACACTTGTCTCCAAGTATGGGGATCCACTGAGCAGAGGGGTGAATTCCGCCGTCAACTCATTCTTACATCATGGCTCTACCCAACTGGAACTGCAGCTCCCCACGGTTCATCGGAGGTTCCCACCTCCGGAATCCAGTGGATACCGCACTCAGCTGGGCTCCGGATATCCAGGAGTCTCATCTCGGTCCACCCTACAGCCTACCGTCTCTATCCATATACTTATTCAATAAATTTCCGCTACCAGATATGGTCTTCAAAGTCCTCCATGTCTGTCCCGTCACCACTACTGGTACCAGTCTCATCGCTGCTACTGGTCGTCCCTACCAGTTCCCCAATCGTTACGTCTAGATTTACGTCCTGTCTCCTGTCACGTCGTCTCCTCTTTAAGTCTTTCACGTACCTGTCCCTCTCCCTACGTGACGCGTCATCCGCAATCCTGTCGAGAAGTCCCCACCTGTTCACATCCCGAACTACATGGTACACAGTACTAGCCTGCAGAGGCACCTGCAGATCCGCCCTTGCTTCTAGTGTTTGGGGGCATTCTAATACGACATGCTCAGGCGTGGCCTTCTCTCCACAATCGCATTTGTCGCTATCAGTCATTCCCCTACTAAAAAGTGCCGCTCTGTATGGCCCATGACCAGTTATATAATGCACCATTCCCGTTGACAGCTCCAAGTACTCCATCCTCATCCGTTCTCTTACATCAGGAAAGATCCGGTAGGTCCTCCTGCCCGTGTCACTCGCGTCCCAGTCGCTTTGCCACTCATCCAGGAGAGCCTCTCGGACCTGTCCCTTAGTACTCACCCCCACTCTGGTCAGTTCTCCCACCTTAACAAGATCACCCTTCCTGAGCCAATACAGAGCAGCTCTTTTCCGCACCTCCAAGTCCAATGGCCAGATACCCAGGGCCACGCACAACGAGTCAGTTGCCACCGTCCTAAAGGCGCCAGAGAGCCTAAGAAGTACACTCCTTTGCATGCCTCTCACTCTTACTCTCTGTACCACTCGCTTTAATCTATGCGCCCAGACACTGGCTCCATAGCCCACGATGGAGACTAGCAGAGCCTGGTGATAAAGCCTTATGCACCTCATAGGTAGCATAAACCTCTTATTTCCTATACCTATGATCTTATTCATCACTCTTAATGCCCGAACACATGCGTTCTCCACGTGCGCAGTGAAGTTCCTCTTCTCGTCAAGAGTGACGCCTAGGTATCTGGTATTCCTACTACGTCGTATACTCCGTCCGTCCATTTTTATCATCGGATCCCTTTTCAACTCTCCCCTAAATAGCACATAGGTCGTCTTTGCTGGCGCCAAGCTTAACTTCACCCGCTTACACCAAGAGTTAAGCCCTGCAAGCACCGCCCCACTCTTGGTCTCTAGTTCCATCCTTGTCCCTGCCTCCACTATCAGGAGAACATCATCAGCAAAGGCGACCACTCCCGCCGTTCCAGGGAGAGCTTCCACTTCCGATAACCCAGGCTCGAGCCCTAAGTCCCAGAAAATCGGCCCACTGACCGATCCCTGTGGACATCCCTTGGTTAATTTCTTACTTATCTTCATTCCTGGACATCTCAGGGTAGCATACCGATCTCTACAGTAGTCCCTAAAGACCCTGTAGAGATCTCCTGGACACTGTATTTCCCTTAATCTCTCAAACAGCGCCGGCCACCACAGATTGTCGAACGCTCCCGAGATGTCCACAAAGATACCAACAACGTATTTCCCCTTACACCTATCAACCAGGTTCATAGCCTCACAGATAGCGTCCTCAGTCGATCTGCCCCTCCTAAAGCCGTACTGCTGCCTATGCATACCCACCTCTCTCCTGTGTTTCGCCAATTTATCGCAGATCACTCTTTCTTGCAGCTTACCACATGTATTCATTAAACATATGGGCCTGTACGACTTCGGGAGTTGCGGATCTTTCTCATCGCCCTTACTGAGAATGACTATCTCACTCTGCTTCCACACGTTGGGCACTTTGACCTGAGTGGTACACTCATTCAACAGTCCCGTAATGAAGGGCGCTATCTGCTCACTGATTTCCTGAAGCACCTCGACCCTGATACCATCGGGTCCAGGCGCCTTCTTTCTTTTCATTTGGGCTATGTACCTGGTAACCTCTGCCTGTGTTATCGGATCCGTCCTCGCCCTATTTAGATAGGGCTCCATCATTTCACGTCTCATGTTCATCTGCTCGTCATTGTCCAGTCCATCGTCATCAGGAAGCAAGGTATCTACAAGTAGCCTCGCGGACTCTTCCCATCCCACAGTCATGCCCCCTTCCGGCCTTCTAAGCGTCGAGATCATGGCTGGGGGCCTTATCTTCCCGGTTGCTATCTGAAAAGGCACCCCCCAGGCGTTATTTCTTAGTTCTTCCTGAACATAACGTTCCCAGCCTTCCCTCTTCGCCAGGGCCAGGGCAGACTCATATTCCTCCTTCCTTATCCTATAAGTCACAAGAAGTACCTCCTTCTGCATCGGTTCTACCTCAGCCTGGTACCACCGTCGAGCCTTTCTTGCTACTCCCCGAAGCCTCCCGAGCCTGTCACTCCAGAACCTGTTGACTGTACTCCTTCCTCCTCTTATTACCGGAATGGCAACCTTCATGGCTCTCTGTATAGCTCTTGTCAGCTCTTTCGCCATCTCATTGACATTACCGCCCTCTATCAACTCCGGCAAGACTAGTTCCTTCCGAAGTCTGTTCCAGTCCGCCTTCTTCAGGTTATACCTCAGCCTAGTTATTCCATCAGTCTGTACCATTCCTCCTACATACTCAAAGGTGATCAGGTTATGGTCACTCACTGTCATCCCATCAAGTACCTTCCAGTTTTGGATCATGCCAGCCGCCTCTTGGTTGCACAGCGTTACATCGATGTTTGATCTGGCACCAGCAGGTCCCACATCCCATCTGGGGATAATAGAATTCAACTTGATGGCGTCCCCACCTCAGATATTAACTCACCCATATACTAGGATAGCAGAGGTAATATATGGTCGAATGGCCAAAATCTAGAGCATTAGCCCCACCCACCACTTTCATCATTTAATGAGTCAACTTTTGTTTTTGACAGATGTATATTGATATATTCACACTTACACATTGCTGCCCCAGAACATAGTTGCTATGACTAAAAATAAGGTTAAACTGTCCAAATAAATCGTGATAAATCAACATATACATTTTAGTGTATAGCTTATAATTGACAGTAGTTTTGATGTTAAAAGACCGAATAACTTCGAAAAGCCAGAATATTTACCCTCTTACCAATGAGGTAGATGTGTTGTAATGAGACTGACTCCACGGTTTTAAATATTCGGTGTGTTAGGATGGGCGTGACCAAATTTCTACATCTTCCATTCCACATACTCTTTATGTGGTTTAAAAAAGAGTAAACTGTCTAGTTATTATTATTATTATTATTATTATTATTATTATTATTAGCACCGCGTCTTACTACCCGTTCGGGTTATACGCACTTACGCTAATGTGTAAATGGTAGGGTGATTGTGAGATGAAATGGAGGACCTACAGTTTAACGTGGAATCCGAACCACGGTGGAGACCTGGCATTCCTCACATTCACAAGATGTCTTGTCAGAGGTGAAGGAAGGGTTTGGTAATCAGATAAATCTTTGCCGGGACCGGGGATCGAACCCCGGCCGCCAGCATATAAGTCTGACACCTTACCCCTAGACCACCAGGTCACCCAACTGTCTAGTTGATAGGTCAATATTTACTAACAGTGAGGGTATGGTAAATGGTATATGCATTTAAAGTGTGACATGAAATAAAACAAAGACTTGGCAAACAAGGAAAAGTTTCAGGGTTCTAATCTTCACGACTCTGGCCAGAACAGGTATCAGCCTCAATGGAAGGAAGGGTTTCAGGGTTCTAATCTTCACGACTCTGGCCAGAACAGGTACCAGCCACAATAGAAGGAAGGGTTTCAGGGTTCTAATCTTCACGACTCTGGCCAGAACAGGTACCAGCCACAATAGAAGGAAGGGTTTCAGGGTTCTAATCTTCACGACTCTGGCCAGAACAGATATCAGCCACAATGGAAGGAAGGGTTTCAGGGTTCTAATATTCACGACTCTGGCCAGAACAGGTATCAGCCACAATGGAAGGAAGGGTTTCAGGGTTCTAATCTTCACGACTCTGGCCAGAACAGGTATTAGCCACAATGGAAGGAAGGATTTTAGGGTTCTAATCTTCACGACTCTGGTCAGAACAGGTATCAACCACTATGGAAGGAAGGGCTGAGTTTCTATTGCTGTGTTGGGGGAGTTTCCATAATATGGTGTTTATGAGAGCTTTATTTTAAAAAGTGGTTTGTCCATTGAGGTAGTGATTATTATTTAGCATGGTAGTTTGTATATATATTTCTTCCAGCCATATTCATTTTATTGCCTTTGCAAGAACTATCTAAGAGTTTCATACATTTAACTCTTAGGTAGGCTGGTGTCCTGTTTTTGCTAGATGATTGCCTTGTTTTGATTTTTGTATATGTTAATTATATTTAAATACTATTGTGTGTTCATAATATATGGCCTATATTTATCTATTAGCTTAATTAACTAAAACTGATTTGCAGTGAATTTATCGTATTTGTATGGATTGGAATTGCTTATTTGTTTTTTTATATTTCTTTTGGTGATTTTAAGTTTTTTTTTAATGACATTAGCGATTATGTTAGTTTATTTTTCTAAATAATTGAATTTATGCATTAATCTTATTGTAGCTTTCCGCACCAACAACATATATTCTAATAATAATAATAATAATAATAATATTTAGCAGCACGTCTTACTAACCGTTCGGGTTATACGCCTTAAGTACTAATTACGCTAATGGATTAGGAATTGGGAAGGTTGAATTAGAGGAAGAGAACCCGCATTTACGTGGAGGGAGAGTGGAAAACCATTTAGGAAAAACCACCCCAGTTCACCCGACCGAGATTCGAACCTCGA
>CABFVX010002012.1:72069-109302 GCA_902151425.1 Timema shepardi
AAAAAGTGTTATTTTAATTCCCGTCTGTCTGTCTGTACCTCCAACTAGAGCCTAAACTATTTTACTGATCAGGCTAAATCTTGGTATATAGGGTTTTCATAAGGTTTCCCCGGGGTGTTTTTGGAATTGGATATCTAACCCTAAAATTAAGGGTAGCTTACTGAAGGGCAAAAGGAGAAAAAGTTGATTTTCTCAAAATCAGCACTAACTATTTTGATTAAAATTCGTATCTATGGGTTTATTAAGATTATAAATAAACGATCTATTTTCATTTTCCTAAGAAAATGATTTTTAGGGTACTTTACAGAAGCAGAAACTTCCGTATCTCCGCAACTATTTGAAATACTAAAAAACATTTCATTGCAAAATTGTACTATTAAAAATAAACAACTTTTATATGAAATATATTTTTATAAAACCAACAGTTTCTGAGATATTGGCAAATATATTAATAGAATTTTGTGAACTTTAATTGTAAAGAGATACTACTTAAGTTTTAACGCAATAAGTCTCTAATGCCATAATAAATATAAGTAAGTCACGTAACAAATTTATGTTGTTATTTCTTAAGCCTCTTAGGATAAATATTTGTACAACATTGATCTATCTCCATTTTATACTCAATATTCATTCAATATTTACATTTTTTATTGGTCAAAATTTATAAATGGGAAATTTAATAGCAATGCGATGGCATGAAGATTTGCAACACCTAATAAAATGTCGAAAATTTTAACAGGAAGTTGAAATTTTAATACAAAGTGTTGACCCTTGTGGACCCAATATTGATCTTATTTTATAGGACCAAACTTACAAATGAGGACATTAATTCTTTAAAAATAAAATTATACAATTTTAAACCAGAACTCAAAAAATGTTTTAGATAAATATATAGTTCAATTTATGCTTGGATGTGCTAGTGTACATTAATTCGTTTTACATAATATATTACGAGTTGTGAGTAAATATCTCAATTTTTAAACAATAGAGCGAAAAAGTCCGTGCGGAGTTCTGTGCCATTTATTTTATATATTATTTTCTTGCCATCAGGTCTTGTTAGCCTGGGTCGGGCAATACGCACACTTACCATATTTTGTGGTTGGGATGAAAAAGAATGTAGGAAGTGTACCCGTACTTTCTTGGAGGGAGAGTAGAAAACCATTTAGGAAAAAACAACCCCGATAACACCACACAGAGACTCGAACCCCATCACTTATAATACAGTATAATACAGGATGGATGCCTTAACAGTTAAGACATGTTCCCCGGCCGTGAAATTATAACCGTCAATGGCAGTGGCGGCTCGCTAGTTTGAACACTGGGGGTGCTTCTCGGGTGAAAAGGAAGAGGGAAGTGAGAAGTTGAGGTGGTAGGAGATTTATGGGGAAGCAAGAGGGGATCATTTTGAGGGGTGAACACAAAGTAAAGTTTTCTTTTAAAAATATTTACAACTAATCATTTACTAAAACGTATTAATTTTTATGATTTATTAGAAAAAAGGTAATTAACAAAAGATAAAATGAAAATTAATATTTTTAAAAGAGTGATGTGGCAGGAAAAAAGAATCCCCTTTGGTTTGTTTGTACTATATATAGTTTAAAACAATCCTTTTCTTTATTTGTGGACTGTAGTAAGTCTATTGTAACGGAAAAATATTAATGATATAATTTAATTAGTTGTAAAATATAAACCAAACAATAGAATTATATAAAAGGTCAACAGATAGTTTAAAACAGTGGTTCTCAAACTGGGTTACGCGTACCCTCAGGGGTACACGGGCGACTTTCAAGGGGTACGTGAACAGCTATCAAGGGGAATGTTGGAAAAATAACAAGGGACCTCTGGAAAACCCTAATTGTTGGCAGTTACCGTTAGCTGGTTATTTCCACCCCTCTTTTTTTTTTGTATTTGCTCTAGGCTGGAGAACGATTTCTGAGAATTTTCAACCTTATACTTGACACCTTCTACATTAGCACTTATGATGCCTCTTTTAACAACTCTCTGTGAGGGTGTTTTTTTCCATCCATGGTGTTCGATGTACCAAAAAACTACATACCACACTAGGCTAAATTTGGAGCTGGACCTCCCCTTGAAAGTTTCAACTGGACAACTAGACATCAAAATGTTGTTCCAAGTCATGCAGCCACACCCCTCTCACTGAAAAACTTTAGAGTACATAATATCTCAGCTCCAGAATTACAATTAAAAATTTTAATTTTAAAATATTATGTTTAGGTTTACTTTTTACTTTCGCGCTATCTTACAGGTGGTAGAGAAAGTATTGTGATCGTCAAAATAATTGAACTCAAGATTTTGATAAATTTTGACTTTTCATGACCCTCTGAATCCTAAAAAGTGGTTTTTGAATATCCGTCTGTCTGTACCTCCAATTAGAGCCTAAACTATTTTACCGATCGGGCTGAAACTTGGTATCTAGTGTTTTTATAGGATTGCTCCGAAGCATTTTTGGAATGGGATGTTTAACCTTAAAATTGAGGGTAGTTTACTAAAGGACAAAAAGAAAAAATGTAGATTTACTCAAAATCGGCTCTAACGATTTAGATTAAATTTCATTTCAAAACATTAATAAATATTCCAAACAAAGTGGTTACTCTCCATATTTAGGTAAAATGATTTTAAGGATTCTGGTCTGAAGCGTTAGTTCTAATTTGTTTTATCATATCTACGAAACTATTTGAGATATGGAACTACCTATTATTGCAAATATGTAGCGCTATTTATAGTAAAAATCTTTTATTTGAAAAATATTTTTATAAAACCAATAACCTCCAAACTATACGTGAATATATATTTTAACCTTACGAACACTAAAGGTAGTATTGCGAACGTAAAAAAATTCTAGCACGAAATATTAATGGATGTCAAAGTCTCATTAACCCCCCAAACCTTAAAAAGTTGTTTCCTACAATGACGTCTGTCTGTGTGCCTGTTTAACCCTAAAATTAAGAGTAGTTTAGTAAAAAACTAAAAGAAAAAAAATCTATTTTCTCAAAATAGGCTCTAACAATTTTGATTAAAATTCGTTTCTAGGAGTTGATTAAGATTATAAATAAAATGCTTATTTTCATTTTCACATGAAAATGACTTTTAGGGTACTTTACAGAAGCGGAAATTTCTGTATCTCCGCAATTATTTGAGATACTAAATAACTTGTCGTTGGATAATCATAATTGTAATAATATAAAAAATAAAAAACTTTTATTTGAAATATATTTTTATAAAATCAATAATTTCTGAGATATTGGCAATATATTAATACACTTTTGTGAGCTTTAGTTGTGGAGAAATACTACTTAAGTTTTAATGCAATAATTATCTAATGCCATAGAGTAAACATATACAAGTAAGTCTCTCAAAAAGTTTGTGTTATTTTTCTTTTAACCTTTTAGGATAGATGTTTTAACAACAATAATCTATCTCCTTCATTTTAGAATCAAGTTAATAAATACATTTCTTATTGGTCAACATTTTTAAATGAAGAATTTAATAGCAGTGCGATGACCTGAAGATAAGCAACACCTAATAAAATGTTAAAATGTTAACAGGAAGTCGAAAATTTTACCGGAAGTAGAAATTTGAATAAGAAGTGTTGACCATTGTTGACCCAATATCGATCTTTTTTATTGGTCCAAACATACAAATGAGGAGATTAATTCTTTAAAAATAAAATTATAAAATTTAAAACCGGGACTCAAAAAAGTTTAACATAAGGATAGGGCAACTTATGCTTGGGTTTGCTAGTGTGTTATTTGTTTCACATATATTACAAGCTTTGTGTAAATATTTCAATTTTTAAAATCTAGAACGAGAAAGTCTGTGTGGAGTTCCGTATAATTTATTTTAATAATTTTCAGGCATTCATGTTGAAAAATATCGATGTTTTACAAGTTTATGAAAACTTAAATATAATAATTTTCATATCATCAAACTGACAAAATAATGTGGGCTTCAAATAAACCTTGTACAATAGGATTATAAAAATTGTCATCCCTGGTGAAACCCTACAATTGGGCTGAAAATATGTTTGTGAGAAGTTAACTATTACTTTTTAATCAGTCAATATCCATGTGGCAGGTTAACTACTACCTTTGAAGTAGTCAATATCCACGTGGGAAGTTAACTACTACCTTTGAAGCAGTCGATATCCACGCGGGAAGCTAACTACTACTTTTCAAGCACTCAATGTCGATGTGGGAAGCTATCTAATACCTTAGAAGCAGTCAATGTCCATGTGGGAAGTTATCTATTACCTTAGAGGCAGTCAATATCCCCGTGGGAAGCTAGCTACTACCTTTGAATCAGTCAATATCCATGTGGGAAGCTAACTACTACCTTTGAAGCAGTTAATATTTATGTGGGAAGTTAACTACTACCTTTGAAGCAGTCAATATCCATGTGGGAAGCTATTACCTTGGAAGCAGTCAATATCCATGTGGGAAGCTAACTATTACCTTGGAAGCAGTCAATGTCCATGTGGGAAGCTATTACCTTTGAAGCAGTAAATATCCATGTGGGAAGCTATTACCTTGGAAGCAGTCAATATCCATGTGGGAAGCTAACTATTACCTTGGAAGCAGTCAATGTCCATGTGGGAAGCTATTACCTTGGAAGCAGTCAATGTCCATGTGGGAAGCTATTATCTTGGAAGCAGTCAATGTCCATGTGGGAAGCTATTACCTTGGAAGCAGTCAATGTCCATGTGGGAAGCTATTACCTTGGAAGCAGTCAATGTCCATGTGGGAAGCTATTACCTTGGAAGCAGTCAATGTCCATGTGGGAAGCTATTACCTTGGAAGCAGTCAATGTCCATGTGGGAAGCTATTACCTTGGAAGCAGTCAATGTCCATGTGGGAAGCTATTACCTTGGAAGCAGTCAATGTCCATGTGGGAAGCTATTACCTTGGAAGCAGTCAATGTCCATGTGGGAAGCTATTACCTTGGAAGCAGTCAATGTCCATGTGGGAAGCTATTACCTTGGAAGCAGTCAATGTCCATGTGGGAAGCTATTACCTTGGAAGCAGTCAATATCCATGTGGGAAGCTATTACCTTGGAAGCAGTCAATGTCCATGTGGGAAGCTATTACCTTGGAAGCAGTCAATGTCCAGGCTTGGCGATATGCAGCCAGTATCACACGTACAGTACACATGCTACAATGGCTTGAACATAAGACGAAAGGACATTTTATTTAGCTTTCGACTTTGATCTTGAGCCATCTTGAAGAGGGTGTCATCGAATGATTTAATCGAACTCTCAAACATACAACTTTTACTAAATTTAAAATCAAAGGTTCATGTTAGTTGTTCGTTTAAAATGATCCTCTTGTAAAAAAAAAAAACCTTAAGAGGGCAAAGTTCAAAGTGGTCTTCAACCAAATCGTTTCTGCAAGTACGAACACTTGTGCAGATGTTCAAACATAATTATTAATTTTTTAAGCTATAAAGGATTCAAAACACTATTCAAACCAAATTCCTCTGAAAATATATATACAAGAAAACGTCACCAAATGTGCAATACTTCTGCAAACCACTCAAAACTACGAGTATTAAGTTAGAAATCTACTTGGTGGAAAATTTGTTTCAGTAACTTAAGAATAAATCAGTTAGTTTTACTCTTTCACAATAGTTGGGTATAAAATCAAACATTAAAAAAAATTTTTTTCAGAGTGTTGAATAAGCACACCATTGAATTCAAATATATATGCATAAAAATGACTGGATAAGGAAATAAATACATAATATTAAGCTATAGTTTCAAACTCTTGTATCACTTTCCCTTTTTTTTTTAAACCTAGTATGTAAAGAAACTTTTAAGGGGAAATGGAATATTCCCAAAGAGTAGGGTACTTAGCTAGAATCTCACATCATACAAAAGAAATGCCTATCATTAAGGATGGATAGAGTGAACCAGAATTTCCATTGAAAATGGGTAGACTATACTAGGTCTAACATTGAATCAAAGAAGTTTTAAGAGAGACGTTCACAACATATGTGTCTAGGAAATGTATCATGACCTTAATAGGTGTGCTAGATTGTCTATCATCAGGTCCAACATGACTAAAGTGACCACAAGCTGGAATTAGTTAGAAAAAGGGTAATACAAAATGCTAATTTGAATCAGAATAATACTTCAGCTCTACTAATATTACTATACAATAGATGGAAAGGCGTTCTCTATAGAGATACAATTATTTTAAACAACTATATTTAGCTACTTACTCTATGTCATTATGGACTCGAAGGTTCACTGCCGCACTCACACAAGCACAACCTATCCTTGTCTTGAGCTAATTATATCCAGTTTCACTCATTACACCCTATTATTACACCCTATTCCTATCTTGAGCTAATTCTATCCAGTCAGCCTCAATACAACATATTCCTATCTTGAACTATTTATATCCAGTCTACCTCATTACACCCTATCCCAATTTTTAGATATTTCTATCCAGCTCACCTCATTACACTCTATATCTATCTATCCTTCCACCTCATTACACCTTATCCCTATCATGTCCACCTCATTACAATCTATACCTACCTTAAGCTAATTCTATCCAGTCCACCTCATTATACCGTATCTCTGTCAGGTCCATTCTAATGTTGTCCTCCCATCTGCGTCTAGGACTTCCAATGTTCTCTTCCCACTGAGTCTGCAGATAGACAAGTTATAGGTTTTAAATAATTGGGTTTTGATTAATTTATAGTAAAGTTCATCGGATGTGTGTATACTATGAGCTAGTATCCAAGCAACAGTAATTGTGAAAACAAAATCAAATTACACTGCATCCTGAAGGTCGTTCGTTCAAAGTCAAGCGGATAGTCATGTCTCTATTTAAATTTATTATATTTTAATGATTCTCAAGTTACGTTTTACGTATAAAGGTGGCCAGGGTCAAAACCAATGTCCATTATATTTTTAATTTGGTATTTACCATGCACTTTCTAAATACATTAATTTTATTAGTGAAATAATAATTACAAATTATTAACCCAGGATAATACATTATTCATACTCTACCCTCATGAATTGTATTATCTTTATTTTTGTGCTACTACACACATATATACTATTATATTTTAGGTCCAATCCGAGATAGAACCAGGGTTCCTTAACAATAAAGCTAGCATTCTAAAACACTCCGACACAAGCACGTGTTTAAATAAATATGGCTTGAAATATTTAAAAAATGTAAATTATTTACCAAGAAGGGAATCTCAATTGACTTATAAAATTATTTTTGTTATTAAAATATATTGGAAAAACATTTTGTAAATTAAATTATTTGTCACACGTAAGCCACAGTTAATACTCTAATAATAAAATCCTTCTAAAATGTATAAAAATTGTGCTCTAACCTGAATTTTGGCATTGTCTACCAGACACCATGAGCATGTGAAATGCTCCAAAGAGGCAATTTATAAAATATTATATTATGGCTTGTTTTATTTCCAACAAAGTATGGCACGATTAAAATCGTATTTATCTAAGATATAAAATATTGGCTTTTAAGAAGTTCATATTTTAATTTCCCAATTTTCAAACCTCCCTTTAGATGATTATTCCAGGGCTATCAGCATGGAATTATTTAATTGTGTTGATAGGTAATAAGTGCTGTAGATGTTTGGAGATTTAGTCGATCAATGGGACAGACCAAAATTTCTCTATTTTATAAATGCATACAATTTTATATCAATAAAATAACACCACTACATCCATTGTTACTGTGCTATACTGTGGTATTAAAAATTATTTTAAAACAAAAATTATATATTTTAAAATGAATGACAGGATGTATCTATGCTTCTAAAAATAGTATATCTCATTTATTTCAATAATTGTTTACAGTTGATAACATTAACACATTGGTTTGAGTGTTTATTTTGGCGTGGTAGAACATGCAACAATCTAATGCTATGTATTTTCTTTGCTTCAGTATGGTGAGCTCAACGGACGTGTAACCATAGAAGACCAATACTAGATCGAAAAACGAGACCATATAGAATTGCGCTAGTAATCTAAATTTACATTAAATTATTTACTAAAACAATGTCTTGAAGACTTATCTGTGTATGTCAAAGCGAAGAAAATGTGTGTATTAACCTCGTAAAAACAATGACACAATTTACTAATCGTATGTGCATGTAATTTTAATTGACAAGCATATCTGAAAACATTTAATAAGAAAATTTGCTTGGTCATTCCGCGCTTGAACACCACAGTTTTAATTTCAAGAGCATTGGCACTAATATTATAGTTACTTTAGGTGTTTGTTACGTCAGCAGTAACAAATGTGATCGCTTACTTTATCCAATTCATTATGACGCGTATGGGCAGAGCTAGTGGCATTGCTTGCTTGATAGAGTATTCAGCTGTGAGCTTGATGAGAGCCCCCTGCTAGAGTGACGTCATGGCCCAGTTCGTGACTCACATTCAACCCACCCTGGTGGAGACAGCTCACCTGCACCATCACCACCATCAGCCCCACCCCTGTGTTCACCATGCGCCCTTACCCTCCACCAAACTCAAGTCACCCATGCACATTGAACTGCACAAGCACACGCCAGAATTCAACGGAAAGGTAGGTCAACACTCACTACCATATTCGACCCGGGTAGGTCTTATCATGGATTATTTATTGAGATGTTATCATATTTTCCTTAGGATACTCATGATCACTACCCAATAGATATAAGTACTAGTTCCTGAAACTATAATTTGAAACAGAGATCTACCATTCACAAGTATTCTTCTAAATGACGAAAATGGACACATAGACACAAGAATTGAACCCGTCGATCTATCGAGATTCGTCTCGTGCTCAGGGTCACTCTTCACTCGTAGTTTAAGGAAGTGCATGTGATGGAGGTATAATTTCATCAGCTACTTAGCAGTTGTCATTAAAGTTAGGATCTACATTTGCTAGAAGCTGGTGAAATATGCATGAAATGTATACTTAAAACTGAAGAAATATGCAAGAATATGCACAATAAAAAACACGCATCACAGTTAAAATTATAATACATTTAAAAATCTATCTTAAACCAAATATAAATAAAAATATCTCAAGTTTATCAGGAGTTATTTAAGTCTGGTTATCATTTAAAATGTTATTTAACTTTAAAAAGCTACTCTCTAGATCACACGTAGTAATGGGACAATACCTGAAGCTGACCATATCTGAGAGAGCATACTCTGTCTCACTGCATCACACATACTGATGGAACAATACCTGAAGCTTACCATTTCGGTATGAGTATATTATGTCACTCTACATCACACGTAATGATGGAAAAATACCTGAAGCTGACCATCTCTGTAAGAGTATGCTCTGTCACTCTACATCTCACATAGTGATACGACAATACCTGAAGCTGGCCATCTCTGTATGAGTATACTTTGTGCCCTAATTTGTATATTCTTCCTAAATAATTTGGCTGATTCTTTCCAAAACCCTGAGGTCTGAATTATTTTTCAATACAGAGTGAAATTTCTCCACTATATATCTATAATTTGTTCCCGGAAGAGTATTATATGATTATTTGTGGAACAGCTCCAAAGATTCCGATGGGTGTAAACCCTCACGTTTCAATCTTGTTAATGGTGTCAAAAGGTTTTCTTACTACCGGTCAGTAATATCCTCTTCTTATTTATGGTCGATGCTATCCTCATATTTATACTAATAATTTATGGAGGAGGAATGTAGAATATAGGGAAGTTTATTTTAATTGCGATGGGGGGTAAGGGAAACTATTTAGGGAAAAGCAACTCAGTTACAGGAATATTATACAAAATAATAGTGAAAGCTTTTTGTGTATATTTTCATATTTGTACCAATAAATGTGTAACTTTCTTAGTATGAACCTTACAGCTAAGGTCCGAAATAGTTTTTTAGATTTTGTGAGTTTACTGAACTCCTAGCATATTGGATAGCTTATTAATCAAAATTGCGAAATATTGATGGGGAGCTGTGAAATCTGGCCACTAAAAGCGCTAATTGACAACGACAGAGTGATTAGTGTCCGAAGTACAGGGTTGTATCACACAACAAAACTCCAAACCAATTTAACTTGTTTTTTTAAAACATTGTGAAAATTAATAAGGAACAATTAGTATAATAAATAATAAAACTCAATTTTAATAATTTAGATATAATATAAAAAATCTATATGTTCGATGTGATATAATGACAATTTTCATAGGTACAGTATTTTGAAGAAATTTTTACAGTAAATTAACAAATTATATATCGTGGGATGACAATTGTGATACTTCATTTAAATGTTTACATAACATCTTAAAAGTTTGGAACATGTTAAAGATGAAACTTTTGAGTCATATTACATTAAATAACAATATTAGAAGACGAAGATGTACATATATAATTTGTCATCCAAATAAACGTTTGCTTGTGAATTTTTCAATTATAGAATAAACAAAAATAAAATAAAAATAATTAAAATTGAATTTCTTTCTCATCTGTGTTAATTCCTTGTTTCTTTGGATGTTGCTCTAATTACTGCCAACCAAGTGAACAAGTATAAGAAATATATTAACATCAAAATAAACCTTAAATGACCACCGCCAACGTATGGTTCAGCCACCAGTGCATCGCCAATTATATAATTTTATATTTGCCAAGATTAGTTATAAATCTAACAATTTTAGAACCAACAAATTTAATAATTATATTCAAAATGCCGGAATCAAGAATGAAATATCATATTTACACAGAAAACAACAGTTCTTAAACATACAAGTTCATTAATTACATTTTGAATTTAGTAATTCAATCCATCCAATCATTTGGCAAAACATATCAGTTCACATCCAAGATAAAATTAATTTTTTATTAATCCGGAAAAACCACACCCTTAAGAATAAACTTGACAATCTAATCACACAACACAAAGCCATCAAGAATCCCAAAAGCCCAGATATTCTATCGCAGAATCTTAAATATAACAAACCTCAAACTCTCTCAAGAAGCAGACTCCATGCTTCAAAAAGGTTACAAATTCAATTGTTTCAAATATTCTATTATTGACAAAGTCCATTCTTATACCATTGTCACTGAAGAAGCTTTTAAATACATAGATCCAGATGTTAAAAACCAAACAAGGCACTTCTTTGCCAACCAAATACACAAAATTATTGAAAATAGAAATCATAACAAAACAAATCTAAAAGAACACCTCATTCTCAAGCACCTATACAACAAATTCAGAAATAATAATATTGTCAATTTTAAATCAGATAAATGAAAAATCATTGTCCTCATCAATCATAGTGATTACGTTTCCAAAATTATGAACTTTATCAAAAACAAAAATATCATTGATCTAAAAAGTGACCCCACTACAAAATACCAAAAAGCAATAAAAAAAACCTCACTAAAAAATGCACCAATAATCTTCTCTCCTAAGGATTTATTCAAATTCATTAATATGAACACCAAAGCACCTAAATTTACATCTCTACCAAAAATTCACAAGCCCAACATTCCTATACGACCTCTTGTCAATTATCAAAATGCCACAGCATATAAAACAACAAAACCTTTAGCCAAAACACTTCACCATAACTTACAACCTCCTTACACTTATAATGTGAAAAACTACTATGACTACATTGAAAAACTTAAAAATATTTTTCTAATTGCTCAATCAAAGTTTCTAAAATTTATATACAAATGTTACTGTAAACGAAACCATTAACATTACTAAAACCATCATAGAAAATAATAATGCTTCTTCAGAATACATTAAGCAAATCACATCTCTCCTCAAATATGTTTCAAACCAAACCTATTTTCAATTCAACAATAAGTTTTACTCTCAAAATGATTGATTAGAAATGGGTTTTCCAATTTAATGTCCTATGTCTGAAATTTTCTTACAGCATTATGATAATAAAATAACAAGTGAACTTAAAACTCTCCTCAATATAAAATTCTACTGCCAATATACTGATGATATCCTTGTAATTTATGAACAAGATCCTATCTCACCTTCACTTGATCTGTTATATAATCTCAATAATATTCCTGCTAATCTAAATTCATCATAGAACACAAAATCAACAATAGCATCAATTACTTTGACATTAACATCTTCAAAAACAAGCACAACAATTTTGAATACAAAATATATAGGAAACCCACGCATACTGATGAAATCATCCCAAAGGATTCCAATCACCCCACAATTCATAAAAGAGCTGCTTTCAAAAGTCTTATAAACACTCCATATACCTCTAAGCAAACAGAATTTTTAAAATGAGCTTAATATAATCAAACTACTAACTGTTTCCAATGGTGATTCCCACTCAGTAGTATACCGAATCCTTCAAAAACAAAAAACACAAATTAACAACAAAATCACGCTCAAAAATTCTAATGTCAAATCAGAAAATAAAACCAAATGGATTAAATTCAACTACACCGGAAGTGAAATTAGTAGGATCACAAATATTTTCAAAAAGCACAAACTAAAAGTTGCCTTCATCACTAATAACAACATTTTAAAAAATACATCAACAACTCTAATTTAAGCAAAACCAACCAATATGAAAAAAGTGGCATATATCAACTAGCCTGCGAATATAATATTGTGTGTATGTATATATTGGAAAATCTGTACGCCAAATTTAAACCAGGTTTTCTGAACATATAAGTGACTTTAAAAAACAAATCTAAACTCTCCGAACACCTTAAACAGTCTGTACATCAACCGATACCTATGAAAGATTGTATGAAACTTATTTATATCACCTCAAAAGGCACTACTATGAACACAGCATATCTTCATTCAAACATCCTCACTAAATAACAAAAAAGTATTAAACGAACACAAATTTCGAAAATCAGATACTTATCAACACCCTCAGGAAACTTCCCCAGCATACCAAAATAAAACCGAATTCTCTCTACTCCCGCCCATCCTTCCATAGTAGTAAATGACCTGTTCAGGCCAGTGTCGTGAAGATTAGCACCCTTATTCATTTCATTTTTTGTCATTCTCTTTTTACATTCCTTTCACAAAATTTAATAAACTTAATCCAAAATGTATCTATCTACTACTTCATCCCATAGTATTAAATCATTACCATTCCCATTCTAAGTATATATTATCTTTTACTTTTTAGTAATTTCTTCCAGAATGTATTCTCATCACTTTATATATATATATATATATATATAAGAAACTGAGTTATATATATATATATAAGAAACTGAGNNTATATATATATATATATATATATATATATATATATATATATAACTCAGTTTCTTTCCTTAAACATCTTGGAACTCAACCACACAATTTTATAATCTAGTAAATATGCTATTTCATGTCATTAACTCTCGTTATTACAACTTTTAAACTTTCATCAGAATTAAAAGGTTATATTCACATTAGCTAGCACTATGTTATTTGTGCCATAATTAATTTGGTGTGTTTTTCCCTCTTCTCTAAACCTGATGATAGCGCCGATGATGTGTCGAAACATGTAGTAGAAACTGATTTAATGTTGCAGTAATTGGAGCAACATCCAAAGGAACAAGGAATTAACACAGATAAGGAAAGAATTCAATTTTATTTTATTTTATTTTTGTTTATTCTATAATTGCAAAATTCACAAGAAACCGTTTATTTGCATGACAAATTATTTATATATGTACATCTTTGTCTTCTAATATTGTTCTTTCATGTAATATGACTCAAAAGTTTCATTTTTAACGTATTTAAAACTTGTTAGATGTTATGTAAACATTTAAATGAAGTGTCACAATTGTCATCACACGATATATAATTTGTTAATTTATTGTAAAAATTTCTTCCAAATACTGTACCTATGAAAATTGTCATATCATATCATATCATATCGAACATATAGATTTTTCATATTAGATTTAAATTACTCAAATTGAATTCTATTATCTAACAACCTAACTTAGCCCAACCTAAAATTGAGGGCTAGGAAATTGTCATAACAGATCAAATATAAGTATAAAGTCTTTACAGTTATAATAACATTGGTAAGGCTCTTTTATTGATTTGTTAAACTTGCAGAAAATAATTTCTACTACCTACTTACTTTATAAAATTAATAACTCGAAAGCTCATAGCCGCACTTACAAAAAAACACCTCCTACCCCTATCTTGAGTTAGCTCTATTCAGTTAACCTCATTACACCTATACCTATCTTGATCTAGGTCCATTCAGTCCATCTCATTATTCCCTATCTCTTTCAGGTATGTTCTAGTACTATTCTATTATCTGTGTCTAAGTTTTCCCAATGGTCTCTTTCCATTGGGTTTGCTGGCAGTACCATGAACAAGGTTCTAGATTCTTCCAATCACATTAAGTTTTATTATTATTTAGAACCGCGTCTTACTACCCGTTCGGGTTATACGCTTTAAGTACTAATTACTCCAATGGATTAGGAATTGGTAAGGTTGAATTAGAAGAAGTGAACCTGCATTTGCGTGGAGGGAGAGTGGAAAACCATTTAGGAAAAACCACCCCCCAGTTCACCCGACCGAGATTCGAACCTCGATATCCCCGTCCTCAGCAGTCAAGCATCTCAACACGACTAGCGCGTTAGCCAACTACGCCACCGAGGTGGGTCACATTAAATAAAATAATAAGTGAGATAAACAAAATTAATTGTTTTAAGCAAGTTCCTACTACTATTTACAGAACTGGCTGCCAAAGCCCAACCTGCTGGTAAATACCAGTAATTATTATACATTCCGTGCTTTGTCTGATTTCGGTAGATAAAGTTAGAGGTGGCCGCTCATTTCACGAACTAGTTAGACTTGTGGTTTTGGTTGTGACCAAAATGAGAGAGCAGCCGGAATGGACAGTAGCACGCTTAGCACAGACAATGTAACTCACACCAGTGATCTAGGGATAGGGAGTATATTATTTACTTAGAGCCGCGTCTTACTAACCGTTCTGGTTATACACTTAAGCACTAATTATGCTAATTATTATGAACTGGGAAGGTTGAATTTAGAGGAAGTGAACTCGCACTTGTGTAGAGGGAGAGTGGAAAACCGTTTAGGAAAGTCCATCCAGTTCACCCGACTAAGATTCGAGCCTCGAGCTCCCCGTCTTCGGGAGTCTAGATCTACATGAAACTAGCGCGTTAGCTAACTACGCCACCGAGGCGGTTTGATAGGGAGGATAATGTAAAGGAAATGTTAGTTAGAAAAGAGGTGAAGAAAAATCACTCCAATACATCACCGTAAGCATGGTATGTTTTCCGCGTGTCCACAGAGGTCAATGTTATTTTTGTCAACCGATCGTTCTTTACCGTGGTCCACCTTGCACCCCGAGTGGAAACATTGAGGTATCTGATAAGTACATCTTCACATATTAGAAATCCTTGGAGGATGTTTTATTAAATGTCAAGAATAATACTAGGAGCAAACTGTGTTTTCCACGACATGGCATCGATCCCTCTTTGGTTGCCATGACAACTGTGAGAACTCTCCTCTCCTATTAGTCTCGTGGAATGTCCTGTCAACATTCCCTGGCATGTTGGATGGGTATCTCAACAGGACAATTGATAATCTGTTAGCAGCAAACCAATGTGTCCTTACATAATTCAGTAGTTAAACGATGTATAATCCGAATGGCTGTATATAAGAGCTGCTCAATAAAAGTAGAAACACGTGTACTGGTGTAGTTGGCAACTATCACGAACTAACCATCAAAGTGACTACTACAAAATATACGACGATCACGCACGCGGTCATTGTTTTCATTCTTGTTTTGAGAATAGTTAGTATTATCAGAAACTAATATGCTCGTATAATTTATTTTATAAAATGTTTGAAGTATGCTGATGTAAAATGTTTAACACAGAATCTCAAACAATTTGGTATTTTTTTGGAGGATAACCATTCATCACAACTGATTCGAAACACTTCCAATAATCTTTATTTCTTCCAAACAAAGATATTTCGATTTACTTTTGTTTGTAAGGCAAAAAAGTCGTTGTTAAATTGGTATGAATACTAATATTTATATTTTGTACAGTCAGTTTGTACTTCAAAGTCACTGAAAACTACAACCTGAATAGTGACGGGATTTAAAAGTTATAGTAACCGGTTTTCTTTCATAGGGAAATATATATATATTGAAGTTATTTATTACCTTCCATAAAATAGTTACAAATCGCTAATTGATTATCATCATACACTTCCAGTTCATAGTAAATACATAATCGAAATTAAAATCTAATGGAATATGATAAGAGTACACAATTAATCTTAAAGACCAAACGGAAACTCACAGCTCAATGAGCATGTATCTCTCCTAAAAGACGAATGAACGACAAGTTTATGTATCTCCCATTACATCAACAGCTGAGCAGCTGGGTCACTGATAGGAGAAGAATATAAAAATGCCACTCTACCGTTAGCAATTGGAACCATAGCGTAATAACGTGAGTGCTTAAGGTGCAAGCGCCCAGAACTAAGAGAATCGATTTAAAAAAAATGCCTGGTTTATATGACTCTAGTGGCTTGATAGTAATGATGAGTATCGATTACTCAGTCGATAAGACCAAGGTCGATATTGAACTTCATTATCATATTTTGCTAATGTACATTACTATGAAATGAAATCCATGACAGCAAAGTGAATAGCAGCCGATTCAAAAACATTATTAAGGACCGGTTAAGCGAGGTTGGCAAATTATATAGAAAAAGTTCATCCGAATCGGTGCGAACCAGCTGATCTCACTACTGAATCTAAGCTACTACCAAAAATGTACAATCACGATTAAGTACCTCATATCTTACTTGTTGACTTGTACAGATATCACTACGGAGTATCACACGTGTGTACGAATATAATATAATCGTATAGCCTTATATATATATATAGGAACAGCAAGGTCTCAAGGGGTAGAAAAATTTGTCCTTAAAACAGTGGCTTAGTTAACATTTTTAAGAAAGGGATACTGAAACAGTATATGAATGCAATGTGTAGATTTAACTCTAATATAAGGGGAAAGGAGACTAGCTGTCAACTATCACCATTCTTGCGCTGGATAGACTGTAGTTGTCATTTATCACCACTCTTGCGCTGGATAGACTGTAGTTATCAACTATCACCAATCCTGCACTGGATGGACTGTAGTATATATAGTGCCTTGAAATATAAATGGTAGTAAAGATATAAATAATAAATAGTCTAAGTTGTCCCTGAAATAAACATAAACATAAAACACATTGATGCATTACATACTATGGAAATCATTGTTGTGTAGTGGGTTTTTAGATGTAACTTACATAGGTTCCTCAACCATGTATTTATATTTGTTAAAATACTTATTAGGAAAGTGATTAATGCTCCATACCCTTGACCTAACGCACCTCTTCTTTACAAGTTCGATATAACTTACATCCTTTTGTTTACCGTAACTTTCCCAAGATTCAGGAGGGAAATGAACTGTTATTTAAATATACAGGTTGCATACAAGTTCATGCAATTCTTCTTCAGAGCGCAATTTCTTGGACAAAAGAAGCCAAAAGGGTAAATCAATTAACATCGTTTAGTGTTTATACTTTAGTTAAAATAATTTGTAAGGTGAAGTAGATAATCACTCCTACCCCCTTCTACTTGCTAGACCTGTCAATAGCTCCTAAGTTCAAACATATGGTCGGCTACAAAAACATTATATAGAATAGTCATCAAACATATGTCTGCACGATATCAGTTCCTAAGCAGATAAATGATTAGGAACAGTCCCACGCAATAAAATTACACACTCAACCAAGAAGTAACTGGACAACGTGCGTGACAATGCAAGTAGCTCCTTTTCTAACCAGATTGTATTATATTGGGCTGTTCCATTATCTGGAATGCTTTCCTTATTCTTCGCTACAAGTCTATAAAACATACCCATTATTATTAAAAGTAGCATATTTAATGTTGTAATATAATTATTAAATGGTAGTAAAAGTGTTTACTTCACCTGTCAACAGACCCTGGATATAAGGCCCCTACGAATTTTGAGGGGGGCGGAGTTTTTTCTTCATATCCTGTTAGGGCATGCCTAGAGGAAGAGTAAAATCTTAAATATACGTCTGAAAACCCGGGGGTAAATTTTGTAGGTCACCATTTGGTTTTTGGCATGCACACGGGGTCATTCGTATTGAAATTAATTATTTTCTGTTCTTATCAGTATAACTACACAAAATTTGAAAGGTTTATTTTGATTCAATAAAATATTTTATTTGATGAGATAATGTTTTACTCCTTTTGGACCTTTTACTGTGAATATTCGAGGATAAACAAAAAAAAACACATACGGTTGTCTTACTTGTCGGTGATGGGCGCCGATTGAAGTGATACCGTTTAGTTGGCTGTTAATTGCCCCGTGATCGAGCACTAATTAAAACGGTACGGTATTTCGGTAATGGGAAATAATTGGTATTTATAGCCCCGTGATCGAGCGCCAATTATTATGATACAGAACTATTATCAGATATGTTAATTTAATAAATAAGATCTTTAATTTTGCACACAATTTATTAAAGTTATTTACCTTTGTCACTGAAGATATAAATTTATATGATTCAGATTAGTCGAACTACAGATTTCAGTTAGTGGCAATGTGAGTTACTGCTATATTATGCTACTGGCATTTTTAATTTGTATTGGCATTCTCTGTGTGTTCATACGCACAAGCAGCTTATATATGACCTACCCCTTGCCTCTTGTACCGCTCGTGACCAGTGTCAGAACCAACAAATCTAAAGATTCTTGGCAACAGGTGTTATGAAAGCTAGCTTCCTATTGGGTAGAGGGAGCTAGCATTACTTGCTTTTATGGCAAATACTGTGGATTTCACTTTTGGAAGAAAAAATAAATTTAAATTGTGCAATCCTTTGACGTTATTTCTGAAATGCGCGTGATTCTCCATGGATGAAGTATTGAAAGGATATTTTACAAACCATACTTTAAAGAAAAATGCACTTTATCCATGAATTTTTTTAATATATGAGAGGGGTCCAAATCAGTATCATTACAATACAAAATGGGAATAGATTACAATGTATCGCAGTATCAATATTAAATTAGGATACATAAAAATAATAGTCACAAACTATACAAATAACAGTGTTAAGTGATCATTTTAAGTCTTTTATAAATGTCTATGAATGTCATAAAACTTTCTGAATTTGAAAAAGGGCGTGCAAGAAACAAAATGTTTGCGACACTAGCATAATTTTGTATGACAGCTTTTGCAAGTGCAAGTAAGAATTAGATCTTCAGGTAGTTCACTAATGCAAGGGTCTTGCGTGAACAATGAGTCATCAGCACTAATTGTCCATCCAAAATTTGTTGGGGCAAATGGTTGGTCAATCGTCAACATTATTATTATTATTATTATTATTATTATTATCACCGCGTTTTACTATCCGTTTGGGTTAAACGCACTTACACTAATGTTCAATGGTAGGGTTATTGTGAGATGAAATGAAGGACATACAGTTTAACGTGGGATCCGAACCATGGTGGAGGCCTATCACTCTACACATTCACAAGTTGTGATTAATACACGTCTTGTCAGAGGTAAAGGAAGGGTTTGGCAACCAGATAAATCTGAGTAAAAACCCATGATTTAACCCCAGACCCCCAGCACAGAAGTCTGACATCTTACCCCTAGACCTCCAGGACACTGTTTACAATATTGAGCTTAAGTATACCAAATTAAATTATATTTTCAGGTGACTTTGCAATGAATAGCTCGTGCAAGGTAAGGCTTGTAAGATTATGATACTAGCTTGGGTCATTATTTTTAATCAAAGTTGATCAAATGTCTTGCACATTGAGCCTAGTTTTTGGACCTTCATCAAGTATTATTCCGCTAGCTTAAAGGATTGAGTACTTGGAGGAAGATGCCATCCAAAGTTGTGCAGCTATTTACCTGGTTCTGCCTTTGGCGATGACACTTTGGTGCCTATCTTACTGGTCCCATCAGAGTTTCTAAGAAAATGAGTAGCAAGAATGACGTCTGTGGTATTACCTATTTTGTCCACAAGAGTATGAATTGGTATAATATTTGATGCTGACTTTCTTAACCATAACCCAGAGAGTCAATTTTCATTCAAAAAATTTGTAAAAATGAATGAGTATCTTAAAAATATATGTGTCGTTTGAAAGCAAAATAATACAACCTTGTTTATCTTCGTGGTAAACTTGAGTAATAACACGTAATGCGGCCTCCTCGACCGTTACTTGAAGAGTATCCTTGATTTTTGTAAAAAGTCCATATTTTATTACTAACTCAGTAGTAGGTCTACTCTAAGCAACACGCCACTAAGAATAGTTTCCCACTATCGATTAGCTGAGACTTCCTTCAGAGGCTTGCTCACGGAATCTTTAATAAAACTTTTGCCACCAGCTGACGTCCAAAATCTTTCCACCTGCACAGGAAACTTAGTTGTGAAAGCAATGAAAGTCACTGGTAGTGGTTGCACAAAATACCTCATTTCTCTCTCAGCATTTATAATTGATTATTAAAGATAGCTGTCAAAAATATAGTCGATATGGCTGAAATTACAGACATTATTCACATTACTGTCAAATATTATAAGCAAGTCTTCAAATGTGTCAGTACACTTAAACGGCAACCTTCGAAACTGATTCATACCATTAACAACCACATTGATTTTCAGAGTATTCAATTTTTTAGTATTTCTGTCCGTGGCTTTCTTTTTTACAACTCAGTCATGAGTTTTAAGACTTCTTGGTCTTGGTGGTAGCACCATTCTCAACTAATAAGAATGAAGGTGTATTTTCTCTCCCTTTGGCAATATCAAATTTTCTATTAACATGGATGTGATCTTTGATGGCATTTTTCACAGTTTGCTTTATTGTTTGTATTTATGATTGTGGTATACTTAAAAAAGGGGGAAGCTTTTGCTGGTGAATAGGAGCCGAGATTGGTTTTGAGCGATTCATAAATATTTCCTCTCGAAACCTGAAGAAAACCTCTTGTGATAACGCCAAAAAGTGGACCATCTTCTTGGCATTCAATACAGGAATAAATTCATTAGCTATAATGTTTTGAAGCGTAACTTCATCTTTTACAAGGTATGGGTTTTCTCTGATTTTAACATACTGGAGTATCTGCTGGATGTTGGCTTCTATTCTAATTCTTAGGCTTCCTGTTAGCTCATGATGCATTATCAGCTCATAGTCAACTGGTGTAATGTTCAGCAGCTCTTGAAATGTTTTTTCTTATGGGGAGGATTTTATGGCAAGCAAGCTCCCATTCATTGATGTATTCCTTTCTTTTTGTTTGGTCAATGATCCCTTCGGCTGACTTCTGAGAGCGGTGTTTTGTTTGGTCAAGAGCAATGTTGATCCCCACGGCATTAAACTTTCCATTTTTTCTTCAAAAAACAAAATTAACTTTTTTGAACCTGTAAAATACCCCAGGATAATAAGTCTCAAGGTTAACAATTTTTTCAAAGAATAGATGTACCGTTCACCAGTGCTACACATAAATACCCTCCAATAAGTCTAGCTACTAAATAAAATCTGACACAATTACAGCGAGATATACTCCAGAATCAATGCCATCGTTTTGAAATAGGCTTGAAAGAGCGTAGACAAAATTGTACACATTTCTAAACAGTAAATTAAAACCACCCAGGAGGGTATAATAATAGGCAACGGGGACTATCTAAGAAAAAAGTCACCTGTTGGAAGATAACACAGAAAAGTTTTAATATCACAGAATCAAAGTAAATCAATTTTAGAAAGAAACATGTTTGGTCAATGCCAATCACATTGAAGCTTTAAGGGTCCTAGCAGCAAACAAGGTAGGATTGAGGATCCTCATATAAGTTTTACATTGTAACCTAAAGAGGCGATTCATAAAGTATGCATAACTCAAAAGAAATATTCAATTATTAAACCCTAGAATACATAACAAACAGGGTTACAATAGGTCTGAATAAAAAATGACACGTTTCATTAAATATAAAGTTACAAGGAAGTCTAACAATTACAACGATGGTAATAATTGTCTCTCCATAATAATTAAAAAAAGGGGGTGGAGGGAAAGGTTTTGATTAGTGCAATGAATGATAACCTTCCATCTCTTCCAGGACAACAATAAGTACAGTCTGAACAAAAATTGTTCCACCCATGTGCGTAGTAGACAGTAAAACATAATAATAAGAAATTAAATGGTCGTAGCATATTAATACAAAAAATGCTAAAGGAAGAGACCATGACCAACCACGACAGCAAAAGGATAATCCACCTTAAGGGAACTACACGTTTAAGCCCAAAAGAGGGTAAATAATCAGAGCTCACCGAGAACTAAATAACTCTAAAAAATATCAAAGCAAGAGTTGGCTGGAAAAAGGAAGATGCAACACAAAAAGGTACTCATTTCCTGGTGTGACATCGGTGGGACTAAAGAGAAATAACCAATAGGAAAAGACAATTGATCCCGCCCAAATAAATGTTAACCAATAAGAAAAGACAATTGATCCCGCCCAAATAAATGTTGGCACAAACTTAGGATAACAATTGCTTCTAAAGTAAATCCTACAGTAAAGAATAAAATTTGAAGCCCTTTTCCAAAAGTTTACATATATAATAAATTAAAATCCTTAAAGTCCGTGAACCTTTCGACACATATCCCTACGATTTGTTCTCCACAGAAGAGAACCACACACCCACACCCTCCCTCTTCCTCCAAGCAACATTATAGTTTCACCCGATTGCCAATATGAAGAGTCAGAGTTCACATAACGTTGGTTCTTGCGACGAGGTAGGTACCTCTCTCCTCACGAGTAATGTCACAGTAGATTTGTCTACATAAAAATAGTAGAATAGTTTCAAACTAGAGTGCTGGAGGGTATAATCAGCACACAGTGAACCCCATCTCAAATAGTTAATTTTATCAAAAAATTTGAAAATTGGAAGGATGTCCTTCACTGTTTCAGGGGGAGGTTCCAGTTCCCCTCACTATCCGCTTTAATGAAGTTCTTCAAAAGACTTATCAAATGCAAGAATATCTCTAGACATTTGCATTGTTTAGAATTCTTAACTTGTTCCTGTGTGAATACATCCAAAGAATTCATTGTTTATTCTGATATTGCAATCAATATTTGGAACTTGAATGTGAATCTTCAGCTGTTGAGTGTTTGTAAGAATTAAGCACATTACCTACTTCTGTAGCTAATCCGACATCATCCTCAATTGTACTCAAAAATACCTTCCATTTATGCCTCTCTAACACTTCTGCTAGCATAAACATTCCTTTTACTGACCTAACGTAATTGTTACCCTTGCGGATACTTTTTCTACTTTTGGACAAAAATATGGTTTTCAATGAGTATATTTTCTAACCCACTCCCTTTTATGTATTTTCCTATAGACGCAAGAATATTTGTTTTCATATGTGATCAACTGAATTCCTGCAGCAATATGTAAAACGTCTTCATCACATGCAACTGGCAGTGCTTATTGATCGAGATTTAAAAGCAATCTTTGAAAATTCTTCATACTTGAATACGCACTATATCATATGATATAACTAGGTAAGGCAGTAAGTATTGGAATGATCCCGATATGTTGTAGTGAAATATTAGCATTTGAGACGATAACATAAATTTCAGACCATGTCAATGTTCTTTGGTTTGTTAACCCTCCAACAGTTTGCAGCATACTTATCACTTTCTTTTCTTTCTTGATTACGTCACATGGTAGAATATTTACATCTTCCATGATTTTTGAAGTTTAGTAGAATATTCATAGATGTTGATGGCTTACGATAATTTCTAATCAGCTGACAATGAAGTAAACAGCAGACCATTTTCCTAGTTTATTATGGACCATCATTGATCGTTTTGGCCTACTGCGAACTATACTTGGAGATTCCAGAAATAAGACCATTATATTAATATGGGTTACCTGAAAACCTGAAAGACGTTTTCATCATGATCAAATTTATACATAGCACTTTCAATGAAGTTGTTTCTGATCAAACTATCTTGAAGTGCAGAGTTCGCCAAACATGACTTAATTGTGTACTGTGCAAGGTTGCGATGAGATTTCATAATCTCATTGTAGCTGACTGACAATCCAGCTTTGTTGTTGAATAAAGTGATAAGCCGTTTGCTCTTACACTTATTGTGAGTCGATTGGACAGGCAACAGATGCAGAGGAGTATTCTTCCTTCCCTTATGAATATTGTAGAACAATATAAGAAAAGGGCTTTGATACTGCAATATTCATATGATTTCAGTTTAAGTTTTTTCATTGATCTCTTAAACTTCCACATTGTCTATTTCTTCTTCTTGCTTTTCTTATACTTCAACTGAAATCTTTGAAATACTATCAATTTAATGGCGCCGCTCTTTGGGCGTAAATTGTAACCCTATGTGATCAATCACCCCACATTGGGCGTCGATTGAAACGCTACGGATTAATTCCTTGATATATGAATGCTGTGATGATTTATAGGTTGTATAAAGCTCCGTGATCGAGCACCTATCACCACTGTGCGGAAAAGATACCGTTTAATCAGCTGTCTATAGCTCCGTGTTCGAGCAATAATTAAATCGGTATATTAATATAATTAAAGAAAGAGAAATGTTGATGGTTGTTATTTCACACACGGTTTATTTAAATTACACATGTAAATTACTTGTACATATTTCAATTAAATGTTTTATATCACAGCAAACTTGTGATATTAATGTTACTTATTTTATAATGAGTTAGACTGTGACTGACTTGTGCGTGAGTGAGATTTCTGTGTAGATGTTTGGATCCCGGAAATGCCCTAAACATATGCACAATGGTTTATATATAACATAACCCTTACCTTTCTCTCCCCTTTACAAGAGTTTAAAATCCAACTAATAGAAAGAGTCCTGGTGGCAGGTTTTGTGAAGGCTAGCTTCTTATTGGTTTAGAGAAATGGCGTCTTAAAATAGGCCCTACTGCGAAGCTCTTCCTTTAAAAGGAATTGACGCAGATATTCTTTTAACGGGAAAGATGGTATAAAATATATATTTTAGGGGTGAAATCCTTTTCCCATTGTTTATGAGAAGCGCGTGTTTCTCCATGGATGAATCTTAAAAGGATACTCTACCTATATTACTTTAAAGAAAAATTACCTTCATCCATGACTTTTTACATAATTTAGATTAATCCAAACTAATATCATTACATCTTATATGGTTGACTGTTATAGGCCTAATTCATGTGGAAAAGTATGGCCAGTTTATCTACATTAAATACGTGAGACAAGAAATAAATTAGTGGGTATGGAATTGTTTTTTCCGATGATTTTTCTAGCTGGTTTGCATCCCCAAACTGATCATCAAAACTAAAATCTCTTTCCAGGAATGATTGTATAATCAGTTTGCTTGCCTCCTTAACAGAGTTTAAAGAAAGTAGTTTGTCTGCTACTTGATCAAAAGTGAGCTTTGATACTCCAAACAGAGCCAATTGATCTTCAATATTGCAATTTTTGATGTATACATCGTCCTTAAAGAACAGAGTGGCCGTAAGAAATGTTTTATCTTGATTGGTTTCACTTGCAATATTTTTATCTTGGGTGTTACTATGTTTCTATTTTCCACATGGAAGATTTGTAGGATCCACCTTAAACGATGGCTGGTTATGAGATTCAAAATCACCTCCTAATCCTTTGCATGGACTTACTGCTAAATCTTGGAGTGGGTTTCCATTTCATTCATCCTGTTGTTTGGCTTCATTTTCTCTCTTTTCCTTACATAACGTTTTTATATATATTATCTTTAGCGTGCATTTGAACAACGGTACACAAACTCATAATCACGTCCAAGAAGAGTGATAGACCTACGTTTTAAAACATAATCTTGTTGTATTTCAGCTGTAGTAAAGATTTTTTGTTTTACTTCTGTTGTATTTTTTGTCTTCTCTTAGTTGTGTTTGTGGCTTAAAATAAATTTTTAAATACCCGCGTATGTTGAAGTTTCACTCGATCAGCACAGGTGCTGGCCAACCAGCTGCCCGTTTCATTTAGTCAGTCTGTAACATACAACATTTGTTCTTAGCTAAATTTTAGTACAGAAAAATATACGTACCTTTGCGAGGAATCTATAGATAATTTTGTTTAATATTAGATTTTTTATAAACTTGGTTTATTACTGGCAACAAAGTTTTATCTCATACATTTTTAATAAGAAATTCAAAAAACCTTTCAGATTTAGTGTAGGTATATAGATAAAAGCAAAAAATAACGAAATTAAATACTAGTTACTACGCTTGTAGCCAAAAACAAAATGGCGTCCTATAAAACTTATTCCTGGGCTGCCAAATGTCTATCCAAAATTTTACCCTTCCTTGAACAATCAGCATGCCCTTAACAGGATCTGAAGCTAAAATTCGTCCACCTCAAAATTATAACGGGTCAAATGGCCATTAATGGGCTAGTTATGTGCCCTGGATCGCTTGACTTCATTCCATAAGTTACCTTCCATGAGGACACTTGAAATAACAGGTATGATGGATATTGACAATCTCATCAAGAAATTACACGCTGATCTGTTTCACTGTGGTTTTTAGCACCGCGTCATATTACCTGTTAAACCGTGTTCAGGTTATACGCTACTTATACACTAATGAGCTAAGGATGAATAGGGTTGAGTTTAGAGGTAGTGTACCCACATTTGCGTGGAGAGGGAAAGGGAAAAAAACATTTTGAAGAAACCACCCTCAATACACCCGACAGGGATTTGAACCCTAATATTCCTGCTATCAGAATTCTAGTCCATCCACTATGTTGATAGGCCCATGATGTAGCCAGTAAAGGTAATACTGCCACCGTTCAGGCTAAACAAACATAGATTTCATTAAATGGCACATAATCAAGGCTTAGTATTTGTTTTTAGAAATTGTTAGCAATGTTCACGGTGTTTAATAAAAATCTCTAAAATGTATTATGCGTGATATTTCCTAAAAGTAATGTATAGTTTCATGAGTAAGCCATTTATCAGCTGCCTCTCTCAAATTTTCTTACGTTAATATTATTTATATTACTAGGGGCAATTTTATGCAAACTCCTTATAGTGAGCTTCAGCTTTTAACAGCTTCAATCGGCATCGTTTGTAAACTTCGCATTAGCTTAAATTTTTTGGCTACATCTCTTGTACGAAATAACCGTCATAGCCCCGCTGAGTTTTTAGCTAACTCTAGAGAACCTAATGTTCAAAAGACGCTTAAATTTTGTTGTCTTTACGAGTCATATAAAAAGAGTAGTTTTGTACAACGTCCCAGCCTCCCCGTAGTATCTGAAACGATCGACGCATCCCGCCAACGTGGCGACGCTATTGGGCAAATAACCGGGACGGACGCCTACTTGGCGCACGCACACAGGCGCCTGAGGGACGCAGACAGAGGTTGACGCCATGGATAGGAGCGTCTGCTCTTGCTTGGTAAGTTTGGTTCTGATATTGAGTAAGAAGGCGGTAGATATACGTGAGACTCTATAGAGGATAAGGTCATTTAGGCAATAGCAATCTGATCCTCATGCTGAAATACAATGATATATATATATATATATATATATGACATGTGAATTAAAATATAGTATAACATTACATACATTACAAATATCTTCTATCAAATATGGGACATATATTTGTGGCATGAATGTCCAAGCTTTTCTCTTTTAATTACATTTATAATATTTTCAACACCGTTAAGTTTATTGTGAAATGATTGAAGACAAAAAAAACTCGTTGGAAGCGCTTTCAAATTAAATCTTATTGAATTAAATTAATGAAAGATGGAAGAGCGTATGGAAACTTTCAAAATATGTTATTGTATATAAAGGAAGTTCAAAAATCTGTTTTCAACATACAGTATAAAATGTTTACTGAATTAAATCCTTTAGGGAGAAAGCCTTAGTAATAATTGTCTTCTAAAATATATTAGTGTTAGTGTTTAGTTGGTACTCTCTTTAATATATTATTGAACAAATTATTTCAATAACATTTTTTATCATGTTTAAGCTCAACGTGTTTTTGTGTTTATGTTTATTTGCGTGATATTCTATACATATTAATAAATAGTCAAATTGAAATTTAACAGCATCCGCTTAGCATAACTATTATATTGGATGTAAATTGGTTTATAAATCATCCAACTAGGGTTTGAACGAAAAAAACTTCTCTCTTAAGCTCCTGCTATATACTTAGACTCGAACTATCCCCTTTGTGTATGATGAATAATCTTCACGGTAGAGCTACTGATGGAAATAATTAATCTTCTCTATTAATGAATATCTGTGTGTCTGATATGAACGTTGTACGATATCTACCTCAAGCAGAGGGCTTAAAAATAAATATGAGTAGCCCCTATACACGAATATGTGCACCTTAAGTCTGGAATTTTAATAGTTGTATAAACAAATTAACTAACTAAAAACTGGGACAGAAGAAACAAAATTAAGATAAGTCTTAATCAAATAATTATTTCTTCTAGACAAACAAATTATATTTATTATTGTTATTATTATTATTATTATTATTATTATTATTATTAGCACCGCGTCTTACTACCCGTTCGGGTTATACGCACTTACGCTAATGTGTAATGGTAGGGTGATTGTGAGATGAAATGAAGGACCTACAGTTTAACGTGGAATCCGAACCACGGTGGAGGCCTGGCATTCCTCACATTCACAAGATGTCTTGTCAGAGGTGAAGGAAGGGTTTGGTAATCAGATAAATCTTTGCTGTTTATTATTGTTTACCATTAGATTTGAACTAAAAAATCCTCTTCGCAATGTCGGTTGGCTATGTGCTGTTACTTGCTGTAAGCCATTTTAGTTAATATTCCCTGCCTTTTTGTGGTATAATTAATCTTTTTTACTAAATATTTATCATGCAAATGTAATATCAAGTCACGTAAATAATGTTGAACGTTACTTAGGTTTAATATATTAGTTTTAAGGAATACAGCAGAAGTCCTGTCTCCATACGATGAGTACTCTTTAATTTTACTGGAAATAAACAGATTAAATTGGGCGTACAGACAGATTTAAAGTTTTATTATTTGTATGGATATATTATTGAAAATATAATTATGATAAGGTTATTTTTACTGATAAAATAACTAATATATTCTTTAAAAACAACTAAAATTGTTTTATCCAAACTAATTTATAGTGATTATTGTTTATATAGCAAGCATAGATCAACAAATTCTTAGATATATCTTTACAATCTTACACACACAATCTACGTAGCTATTCCCTCAACACTTAACACATTCATATAATATGTAAAGCTGAATGTAGTCTCTTTAAATTATGCTTGGGAAAGAAACAGTTAAGTCAGAATTTAATCGGTAGATACCCGAACTAAACGTCAAATTCTTATAGAAAGGATTCCTGTCCATAGGAAGGTCAGGGTTTGAGTTCCCCTTGGTGTAGGCCTACTGAGGATATTTTTTCTAAATGTTTTCCCCTGTACCTACACACAAATACGAGTACATTTCCTCTACATTCTACCTTCCTTATCCTGGCTATTAGTGTAATTAAAGAACTAGCCTGAATGGAGACTAAGTCGCAGTGGTGTAAGCTCAGAACCTTTTATATTTCAAGTGTATTGATCTCTCTAACTGGGTGATCAATGCATAGTCTACAAATTATCAGCCCATCTCAAATTTTCTAGATTATTGTACTCGTAGTTAACTTACAGATAAAACAGAGTCAGTCCACTATATTATCTTGCACGTTTTTTTTTCATTATTGAAGCCCTAATTCTTCTTTAACTTTCCACACGTTTAATATGTATTGAGGACTAATTTCGTGCCTCATGAATCAAACGGTCTCTAACCCCTTCTTCATTACATCACAATCTAGTCCTGCTTTCCCAAACTGCTGATATTTTATTGATTTTCCTTCGCCATCTACTGTATTTCTTGGTTCCTCGCCTTTTCTCCATCTTTCTTCTGACTGCTTTTGAAGCAGAAGTTTTTTTTTCCGAAGTATTACCGCTGGATCGAACGTCGTGAGCCAGTGAACGATAAGGCACGAGTTTCTACCATCAGAGCCACGTGACCTTTTAGAAATGAAGTTATAAATATTATTATTTCGACAGACCAAGGGCTCAATTTGGTTCTCTCAGGCAAACCAAATAAATGTAGGCCCTTGGAACTTTCCAGCCCTTCGTGGTAGTTAAGTAGTACCTTGACTAGTAAAATAATGTATGAAGTATATGGTGTAAGCCTCGCGCTGAGAATCATATGTTGGTTAGTTAAAATGTAGTAGTCAAATTGATTGCACGTTTATTCCAGCCTTTAACTAAAAATAAAAGTGAAATATGCCAATGGGGGGAAGTCAAAAATTAACTTTGGAGTACTGATCCCTGTTTTGAGCCAGAGGTATAGGTTTAGAATACATGTCAATGATATATTTTAAAATATCAAACTATCTTATCAAAAGATTAAATACATGAAATATCGTGTTTTTTCATCTATACGTTGAACACACTTAGATATGGATAAGAAGGTAAATGTACCTCCCGTTAGCACGGCGAGACCATTACAAAAATAAAGTTATAAATCGCATTGAAAAAACCACCCAGGATTCGAGACTCATCTCCAAATCAACGGCGACTTTATGAAGGGTGACTATAATGCCTAGTGTCATGCGCACACCAGTGAGGTTGTATAAAACCACAGTAAAAAGAACCTTTTATAAAAATACAAACACATGTATTTGGTGAATGACATGGCTAAAATTTCCCTATATTACTAGTGTTCTACTTTAAGTATTCATACTATCCGTCAAAAGTGACAGCTCGTGACCAGAAGTGTGAATACATTAAAAAAGATCTAGAACATTTTCTAGCCTCCAGTTAATGTTCTTCTTATGAAGATTGAAATGTACGTGAGTCTACTATTCTGTAATCTTTAACTCCATAAAAATTGTTCACAAAATCTAATAAAAATTTTCCTCATTTCATATTTAAATTTGTGTGTGGGAAAGTGAATATTTTTTACCGAGGTTAATATAGTATTTATTTTCATCTTGGTATTAGTTTGATTGATATTCAATTATATTCAAATGTTTAGTTAAACGTAGAATGCTCTGGGAGCTTCCATATTTTACCGATAATCCGTGATGTCACAACAACGCACGACGAAAATAAAATACCCTCTAATTTAAAACGTTGTTCTACATTTTGTTTGTGCTTTGGAAATGGAGTCATGGAAAATAAATATTATGATAAAATGTATAGTATAATTTATTTTCGATCAATAATCAAGAAAGAAGTTAACGAAGAATAAGTGTCACTACTGGTAGTTTTTGTTTATAAAATTATATGTATTTACATATATTTACTAGCTAGTGTAGCCGCTATTCTCACGGGGAGGTATAAAGTAGCTCTGTTCTCCGGGGCGGCTTAAGGGCCCGGGGAACCGAGCGGCCACCCAGGGCGCCAAACAGAGCACCAACCTAGCCTA
Source organism: Timema shepardi (assembly GCA_902151425.1). Classification (NCBI taxonomy): domain Eukaryota; kingdom Metazoa; phylum Arthropoda; class Insecta; order Phasmatodea; family Timematidae; genus Timema; species Timema shepardi. The sequence continues at coordinate 103,613 of CABFVX010002012.1, forward strand.
ACGTCACCTCAACCTCTAACTCCTCACCTAACTCAATCACTCCTAAAAAAACTTTTTTATAGCCACCATATTGGAAAAATAGCACCCTAAAACTGTTTTATGCAATTACCTCGTAAACCGTTCATTATATACAAGTACTTGTTTGATACAAAATAAAGAAGAGAACATTGTCTACATAGTTGTTGTTTTTTGTAATTTTCTTTGTAATCCTAGCCGTTTTAGTATAATCTCAAAGTGAAACGTTTAAGAGAATGATTACCATTTGTTGAATTTCCCTTCAGATTATTTTCCTATCACACCCAGGCTACGTTATGTTTAGAGTTGTTAGGTTGGGGGATTAATTTAATATTTTTCTGCCATCCCACAGTTATATAAGGGGGTGTCAAAAAGCAATCTCGCACGGGTGCAAAATTTACCTAGAGCCGCCCCTGCCTGTTCTTTATAAGCAGTTAGAGCGTACCCTCAGATTTAGGTTTTTCATACCCTCGTCCATTTGGGCAGTATGTCCACTCCAGATGTCCAGCGCTGAGTTCTGCTTATCCATCAGTTCCTGGTCTTCATATCTAATAACTCCTGGTGGTATTGTCCAGGATTTATTCCTGTAAAACAGCCTAGGTCCCTGTAACCTCAGCCAAGAAAGGCTCTTTAGATGCAGTCAAAGTGCTTAGATACCCCAGGACCTAACCCTTCATCCATTTCCTCTAATCTAGAATCACTTTCCCTCATGTCCACGGGAAGATGCAGTATAGTTGCCCACACGCCAAGATGTAATGTGGTGGATACCATTGTAAAGGTTTTTTGTGAGGAGATTCTACGCTTCACGTCTGCCCCTCAAACTCATCTCCTGAAACTCCCGGGTTCGAATCTTGGACCTGTTTATTCTCTATAGGTTCCACCGTCTCCTGAGGCATGTATACTGACCCAACATTTTCACATTCTCTCTCGTTCTCCCACATTGATATGCATCCGTAGTTTTTAAAAGTACTGCATCATGAAACCGCATCATGGTGTGTTATCCGGGAGGTGAGACGGGTAATAGTTTCTCGCCGTGAGATAGAACTGATGCAACACGGGTATCAGCTTTGTATAGCTTCTAGTCTACAACATTCCATCAGGAGCACAAGTTTTTATTCTACAATCAGCATTATTATATAGTATTGTGAATAAAAGGTGAAGCTTGTATATCTCATTGTTAAGGTCGGGATAGTCTATGTCTACAACGATTCGGTCAAATTTAGCAGATATTTCGAAATTCCAGGGCTAGTGCCATTATGTAAGTCCATGTTCATTTCAAAATGTTAATTTCTGAAAAATATATATTTCTAAACTTTAAACAAGACAAGCTGAAGAATGATTGTTATAATTAAAGTAATTGAAACAATTCGTCCTACAATGAAAAGACTAGCTTCGCTGGTCGTATCTTGTAAGGCGTCCTCCTTTTAATATACTGGACCACCGACTATGGGAGATTGGGTTCAAATCTCGAAAGGGTTTACTGAGGGTAGTTTTCCACTCTCCGTACACACAAATGTGGGTGCACTTTTCACAAACTATACATTGTTGACCCCTACCACACTACTGTAGCTAGTGCATATGTATACAAGCTGAACGGGTAGCAAGAAACATGGGCGAATAATAGACCATCATTGATAGATGCAGTCTAAACGTCTATTACTCTTGTTTTCTATGGACTAGGAGATTGGATTTTAAATCCCGGCCATGTACACTGAATGAGAATTTTCCACCCTTCCATCACGCAAACGATAGTGTATTTCCTCTTAACTACACCTTACCCAACAATGTAGTTAGATATGGATTGTCCCATCGGACAGTAGGACTCGAGGACGCAGACAAAACAGAGACACGAATAGTATGGTTTACAATTTACTCTAACTGCTCTGTACAATGAGCTAACGTTAATCCCTAAATTACCACCTAATCCCTCGACCTAGGTGTAGCTCTGACGGAAAGCCTCAAGAGGGAATAAGGAACGTGCAAATACATATATTAAAATAAAAAATACAACAAATATAAGTGTCATCAAAGGGAAAAATATGTTAAGAGAATGCAACACAAATAGGAAGAGATTATTTAAACCAGCGGCTGATGTGCTTAACGCCGTGAGGTAGAATAGATACATCAAGCTGGACTAGTGTGTGAGACATATAGTATGTATTGTTTATTTAGGGGCTATAAATGTTTTTGATTATCATGTATACAATTGCGCACTACTCTACTGCGCAGCTGTAATGAAGCATATTTTTTTGGAACAACATTACGACGAGGGAATACCACGAATATGTTTAAAAATGAATACCGGTATCATCATTCCTATCTTTTAGTTTCAAATGGATTAAACCCAATACTTTTTCCTCCGTTTTCACGGATTTTTACCGGCTTAATCTAAATAATAAGAATGGTAGTGTGGATGAACTAGGAAGCTTCCACGTATTAAATCACGAACCTTATGCCTGAAACCTAGTGACCACTGGTTCTTGTCTTAAACAATCTTTAATAAATAGAAGGGGAATTTAGAGACAATGCACTGTTTGTTGCCCTGAGTCCTTCTAAAGGTTCTCTTTAAAATGGTCCGTACATTGTAATTTATATGTAAACATTTTCATCTTCATTGAATTTTGGGTATATCACAATGGTAGACAATATTTACAGGTCTCCTGTATCCATTAGTTTGTTATCTATTGTATTTTCCCATTCATCCAGATATTTATCAAAATTTCCTCTTACCCTTACTTGTGAGAGACTCTTGCAGTGTCATTTATAAACTTCCTCGAGGAAATTGAGTTCTAATAAACTTCACACGAGTTTAAAATTCAAGGACCACATTGTATAGTAAATAAAACCACTGGTGAAGTCACTGCTTATCACTAGTTAATGGTGTGACATGTTATACTTCTCCAGGGCGTGTAAGATTAAGTAATATATCACTAGTATGTGCAGGGATAGTCTGGTTGGTGTGGATATAGCTAATATATCACTATTCAGTGTAGAGATAAGTTACACATCACTAGTTAGTGCACTGACAGGTTATACATTGATTGTTGGTACAAGGATAGGTTGTATATAACATCTTAGTGTTGGGATGGATTTAAACATCACGAACATAATTTAGCAAGTTGTTAGTAATAAACTCATTTACTTTCCAATCACTGTACTTCTATGTAAATACTATACTTATACTATGGTATTTAAATTAACCAAACGATAACTAAACACTATTTATTTAAATGATTTTCACCTTCTTCTGGAATCGAAATATGTTTAATGTCTCTTTGAAACATTAAGCCTTAAAACTTTTTTCAACTAAACGAATGTTACCATTTAAAATAGCGAGTTGTCTCGACATAGGTTAGCTAGAATGCTATGCACCTTGAGTATATCGAGTGCACTTGGAAATGATTTATGTCGTTGAGAATAGACAATTTCATCTTCACACCTAATACTTCAAGGCTGGAACTTTAATTTAAAATACAATTTTTTGCTTAATTTTAGTGAGATGATTTTTGACAAATAAAAGTTAACAGTCAGTCTAATCAAATACACAGGTTCGCTATTTTATGTATAAGTACAAAAGTGTGATTTACTAAACAAAAAAATTTACCATATATTTCAGTTCCCTTAGTTGTAATAATTTTTCCTTTTTTACATTGGCTATTAACATATATATCATAAAAGCTTGTTTTGTAAAGATGTAACACATTAAAGATGCACTTTGAGTGCATATTTTCAGTGATATTAAATAAAAAATTCTATAAATGAGAACAATTTTATACTCACATATTTCCTACCTACGTCTTACTTTATTAGTGGCCTTTTTCTTAATTAAAAAAATTAATAATGTCGGATTTATGTAAATAATATTCATTAATATTCTAATTTGACCAAATATATTCAAAAGGATTTCAATAAACTTCAAATTCACACAAACGCCTTTCTTTAAACATATTGATATCAAACTTTTTATGTTATAAGTGATTTAACTTATGGTTTTTTTTAACCCTCTAGGTGACCTGGCGGTCTAGGGGTAAGGTGTCAGACTTCTATTCTGGCGGCCGGGGTTCAATCCTCGGTCCCAGCATGGATTTATCTGATTACCAAACCCTTCCTTCACCTCTGACAAGACATCTTGAGAATGTGTGGAATGCCAGGCCTCTACCGTGGTTCGGATTCCACGTTAAACTGTAGGTCCTCCATTTTATCTCACAATCATCCTACCATTACAGGTTAGCATAAGTGTGTATAACCCGAACGGGTAGTAAGACGCGGTGCTAATAATAATAATAATTTAACACTCTAGAGCCACAAAAATATGAAATACAACTTCATATATTTAAAGAATGAAATAATAGTACATACATACTAACCTTGTAGAATAAAGTCTAGAAGCCATTTAATGTATATATATATATATATATATATATATATATATATATATGTGTGTGTGTGTGTGTTTGTACGAGCGCGCGCACGTGTGTGCATGTATGTGAATGTATGTGTGCGCGCGCGCATTAGTAGAAATAAATATATAAATTATTTAAAATAATTTGTTTATATGAGATTCTCTGTGAACATAAACAATTAAGTTGATAATTATAAAGTTGAACTTTCCTAATTATTTGTTACAAAACGTATTTAATTCTTATTATTATTCGGGGGGCTTAACTAACACTTTACCCGCAATAAAGGTTGAATAGTGTAGGACGTCATTCTCACATCAGACTGGATTCTCACTGATGGAAAGACTAAAGCTCTGAGCCCGGTTGGCTGCAATGAGGGTTGTTTTTGTTCAATTATCTCCCATTCTCACGCCAATATGATGCGGGTACACTCACTTCAAACTCTAACTTGCTCACCCCTACCAAACTAGTTTAATTTTGTGGACAGAATTAACGGATGGCAATACACGATGCACCAAGAGTTTGACAGTTTATAAAATAAAAGTTATTTCAGTTATCAGTAAATGTTTTACAGATTAACTGAGTATAGTACTTGACACCTATAACTGTGCATCCATAGGCACTAGGAGGAACTTGTTCACATCATATATCCAGTATCCCCTGAACTGAACAGTTGGCTGCTCTTAATATTCGACCACGAGGACAGAGGTTTTGTAATGTTCAATATGAGTGATTGTTAAGGAACGTGCCAAAGAAATACTTATCAAGTTTATTGGCAGACTTGGATTAAAATGTGAGACAATAAATTTTTAAAATTATGTTTACAAAGATTTAATTTAGTTTTAGTTAAATGTACTATTTAACAATATCTAAACAAAATAAAATAATATTTTATATATAGTTACATTTTTATTTATTTGTTTGTATAATCCCTATGAAGACATGAAACGCGTTTTCTGTCTCAAAGTAACTTGCTATCTCAGTATTATAGCTCAAACCGATGTAAAAGGTATCTTGCTTCAGCAGTAGGCACACTCGGAAACCGTACCTATCGCAGTGAATAGCTAAACAGCACTTGTCCAAGTGTGTTGTTTGTTTTAAGGGTGTTTTAACCCATATATCTTACCACCATCCTCCCTTCTATCCCCTCAAACTTAGTAAGATAAAAATGAAGACACTTACTCGTTTCGCCTAAAGTCCATAAGCGAAGCGGAGGAAAGAAACTCTCTTCCATTAATATCCTCCTTGGCTACACGCCCTGTGTGTATGGGGGGG
>CABFVX010002012.1:109326-131485 GCA_902151425.1 Timema shepardi
GGGGGGGGGGGGGGAGGAAATACATAATAATAAGACGGAAAACAAAATCCAGGAAAGTGCTTTTTGAGAGACAAGCAACTATACTAAAATTCGATACTACTCCGAGAGAAATTTTCTTATCTAACCAAACAAAAAAAAAGTGATATTACTTTACCAATAGACTGATTTTACCATTGTGTTCCAGGTCTCTGGAGACAAATAATGAACTTGAGTGATTGTATGTTCTAGTTCACATCTGTTGCTGTTTACGTGGTACAACTTGAAACAAAATGTCTTTTGTGCATAGTCCTATTGTGCATACATAGTGTTTTATTAAAATAATGATTACTTTATTATTATTTTTAGCACCCCGTCCTACTACTTGTTCAGGGCGTACGCATATATAGTAGTAGTGGCCCCGGCGTTTGGGAACAGGTCGCTGAAATGCTGAATTTGGTCACGTGACCACGCCCCCTCGCTCTCTAATTGACTGTTAGCTTACCCCCTCGCCACCCCATCACTTCCTCATGACCTCTTTTCTGTGTTCCAAACTGGTTTATTCTTGTCTCATTTGTATTTTTTATATGTGCTCATTGGTTATTTATACATTCTCATTGCTTTTTGATTTGTACTCCTTGGTTATTTATTCATTTTTTTATATCTGGGTAGGATTTGGACGGGGCATTGGAGTTTTTTATTTTTTATTGACGCAGCATCGGCACTGAGCACGAACCTTCCCCGACGGCCGCTTAGTGAAGAGTGTGACCACTGAGAAGCTGACAGCGTATCATGGCCGTAAGACCCCTTTAACTTTTCCTTCACTCCCCACCCTCCTTACATCGCCCCGACACCGAAGAAACTAAGTTACACTGACTGCTCCCTCTAGGAAGACTCTGTTGGACTGCCATTCAATTCACCCCCTCACCTCACTTTGTAATACCCCACTCTTTGTGAGGTCAGTGGGGGTCATCAGATGTCGCAACAAACGTAACTTGTAATAAATTTTGAAAAAGGGTGGCACCGACCCTGTTGAAAAGTTATTAACCACCAAGGCCGCTTGGTGCATCGGTCGTGGCCTTCTTAAGGTCGCTGGTTCAGATGTGCTTTCTCCCAGCCTCAAGGCCGCTTGGCACATCGGTCATGGCCTTCTGAAGACCGCAGGTTCAGATGTGCTTTCTAATGACCACTTTGGGACCAAGGATGCGATTACCTCCTCCTTTCGCCAGAATTAGATTAGCCTGATATTTAGACGGCATGGACACCAGAATTTGACCATCAATATTTTTAGCACAGCTAAAGTCTACTTGAACGGCCTTACTTCCTGCACCCCCACCAATTTGACAGTCAACCAAATTTTTCTATACCAGGTAAAACGTGTACCCACATTTGCTTCAAACGTCAATCACTCTGTTACCGGCCATCAATGCAAATATAAAAAAAATAATTATAAAATGCATTGTGTGATGGTAGATAGCTACCCAATGATAAAGTGAAAACAACCGTTTTATTTTTCTAGCCAATTATAAGAACAGAAAAATAATTTAATGTTCACAAATATATTTTGTCGGAATAATATATAACTATTTAATTAATTCCTAGATACAATTTGTGCACGAGGTTTACAGTAAGGAGACCCTCAGTTCCACGGACGCATTCTTTAGCAGGCGTACAAATTATATCAAGATCCTACACACAGCAGACCTTTCTTGTGGATAGATGTTCAAGGACTTGAATGTGTGTTCATTGTATCCTTACGTTTGCAAGTACAAAAAAAATCCCATCGGCCACCCCAAAATTTACTTGGAACCAAATTTTCCGTCTATAGATCAAGAAGATGGCAGAGCCAAAGTTACTGTGGCACCTCTGCGAGATTTATTCATGCCCGTACAGCCTACACGGATGTGTGGCAAGTTAATGTTCATCTTGTACAGGAAATGCAGGGAGGAGAAAAACCAAGGCGTATGTCAGCACAATGACAATAAGATCGCTGGTTGACAGGAGTCTGGGTGATTCACGAAATCCGGAAAGCCGTTGAGAAAGGCTACACCATTAAAAAAAGTATACGAAGTGTGGGAGTACAATGTATATGTTTACGATCGTCAGACACGTTCTGGCGGATTGTTTCACGGGTACATTAATACTTTTTTGATAATCGAACAAGAAGCCAGCGGATGGCCAGAGTGATGTACATCACATGATGAGAAGTTAGCTTACATTCAAAATAATCCTGCCAAAAAAAATGTTGCTAGGTTCGCGAGATCAACATAAACTACGGCAACCTGAACGACGTTAATTTTGACGTTTTGAAAGCGATGGTCAACGAACAGGCCATGGAAAGATTTATACAGATACAGCAAAAAATTGTAAGAAAAGGTCTTGCGACTGTATTTACCGTTTCGCAAATTAAAGTCTACTGGCCCATGTACACCAAATCGCGGATAATAGATGACTATAATACGTTGCCGTTTGGGTATCAGAGTCCTTGTAAATTCATTCACCTCGACTAAAAGGTGATCATTTAGACGGGCTGAATAGTCACCTATTTTTCTTTCACTTAAGACAGTTCCAATGATATACAAGTTTTTCAAAGATTTGAGATTTTTTTTATTCCGTATTTAAACACACATAATTTCTTATTAATTTATTTTAAGCACCCGGGATACTTTTTATATATTTATCCGCCAGTACAACCCTTCACCTACCTGAGTATTTCTAGTCAAAAGAATTAGTTTGTTGTATTTATTTTAATTCTAGTCAGTTTTTTCTCGTACATATTTTAGATTGAAACCATCTTGCTTTGTACATATATTCGAATACTTTTTGAACTGGACTTTGCAAATTATTACCGAGGCCACTATTCCCGCTACTAGCTCAAGAAAATTATTATTATTTCCTCTACACCTAAGCGTGTATAATTTACTTCAAGGTGTAAGATATATTCTATAACTATCATTTTTGTAAATAAATATTCCAAGTATACTTTAATGGCGTGAGCAATATTTTTAAAATTTGTGTATGTGTGTAAATAAGTAGATATAAGTAGATAATCATGTATTCGTAAATAGAGATATATTGATGGATTGAGACAGTGACGCACATGTTACCCGTACACTATTTACCATGTTTATTGATTTTATTTCTAGGTGTACCATTTGGAAGTGAAATAATTGTGCTCACCAATTTCTTGTTACTCGCAGATAAATAGTGTATGTAATTTTATAGAACGGCTTTAACTTATTGCCTTGGTTTACGAAGGTTTTCATCAAGTCCTCATTATTTGTTCTGCTGTGAATCTTGTCTACCATATCCAAAGTAGGGAAGGTGAATAATTGTCAAGCCAACTATGATTAAGATTTATTTATTTGTTTTCATACAACACGCTTGATTAAAATTGTCTTCCTATGTAAGAACTGTTCTAAATCTTTTACCAAGACTACTAACCTGGCACATCATATACGTTTACAATACGGAGGTGGAATTAAAACGTGTGATGAGTGTGAACAAGTTTTTAGTCGCAGTTACATCTTACAGCGACATGTTTCCTCACATAGTCGGGAGGTGAAGTCATTCGAGTGTGATAAATGCAGAACCATATTCTCACGGTGGGATAGTCTATTACGGCACAAACTAAAGAACTGTACTGCAACAGGATCAACATCACTGGGAACGGTTGCCAACGTTTCAAATTCAAGAGAGCAGGAATACATTGAGAATCTCGATGTCAATGAAGATTACGACCCCTGTAATTTTTCAGAATCTTTGAATGGTATAGTCAAAATCATCAGGATTTCTCCCTCGAAAGACTCGCTATTTTTAGTCTTTATTAACGAAACTAAAAGGAAGTTGGAAGCAACGCTTGCCCAACAACTTAGTGTATTGGGTAATCTAAAATGGTATACATATTCCTGTGTAGAGTACTCTCGTGTTGGAGGGGAGGGAGAGGAAATAATCACTCCTTTCTTTCGCAGTAAGTGTATGGTCACTCTGAGTCCTGACGAATTAAAATCACAGATTGAGGGTGCATGCACTTTCATGATTGAAACAACGTCTTCTTTCCACCACAAGCAAATTGGTTGGTCTGAGGATCGTGTAAAATATTTAGAACTTAAACTAGCTAAATATTTTCCTTTTGGCTGCTTCCAGCTATATTCTATTCCCAGAAGAGTTGAGAAATAAACTTGCCCTAATTAATATAAGAAATGCTGACAGTAAATGTTTTATTTTGTCTGTGCTATCCTTTCTATACCCAATTGACAATAATGCTAATCGGGTGAATAAGTATATATCACTGGAAGTTAAACTAAATATGGATGGTATTGAATATCCTGTGCAAATACCACAAATAGCTAAGTTTGAAAACCAAAATATTGCATAAATTAATGTGTATGGCTACCAAGGGGAAATATTACCTTTAAGAATAACTAATGTTAGTCGTGAAAATCACGTGTTGTACTGTAATTTTCTTCTGCTCTGCTTCTAAGTTTTATTTTGTTTTGGAATATATATATTTATTTGCAATGAACTTCTTTGTGTAAAATCCTGGACTTCTTTGCATGATTGATTTATGTATATATCGAGTTAGTTGTTTCGTATTCAAGGAAGTGACAGTTGCCTAACAACTAGCTTGATATGAGCCTCTTTGGGAATAATTTACTCTTTTAGCCCCAATGAGTTTGGCTAAATCTGAATTATATAAGCTTCTGCTGGGTTGTTGCACACATTGTGAATCAATATAGGGGAATGATGATCAAATAACTTAAAGCTGACATAATCTCTCTGAACAATCCACACTCCATCAAATCAGGAATCTAGTTATTTTCAGCCTTATCATGGTCCCATCGCAGGAGTAGCCTCGTTCTAAGCATTTTCCATGATCACCAAATATTTGATATAAACTGTTCAAAATGTCTTTTTCAGCTCACTTGTACAGTGTAACAAAGTGTTGTTTGTCTGCTATCGCTTTCGCCAATTAGCCTTCCATAACTGTAAATGTGATATCGTCTGGTAACTATATAAAATTATATTCTGTCAGACACGGTCTAGTTAATGTGTACGCTCATACCTGAATGTGCAACTTAACTTAGGGTTATTAAGTTCATATTTAAAAAAAACTAATACATTACCTTTGAATCTAAATATATAGCTACAGTAAATTAGTAAAAACTAAAAGAACATTAGCCAGCTCAGATAATATTTACGAAGTCATGTATTTATTAGAAATAGGTTGAATTCGCTGTTTTACAAATTATGATATTATTTTATCCCTAAATCCTAAATTTAGAATTAAAATCTGAAATTAGGAAAACTTTTTTTATATATATATAATTTTGCATTCATTATAACATTTGTACATTAATTTAACTGGTAAATTAATTATCTGGGGTCTGGTTGTTAAGTTTGTCCTAAGATAATATTGGGGTTGAAACAGCAATGAGCGGTATTAGATGATGATGATAATAATAATAATAAAACCATGTCTTACTACCCGTTCGGGTTATACGCTTAAGTATTAATTACGCTAGTGGGTTAGGGTCTGGAAAGGTTGAATTTAGAGGAAGTGAGCCCACATTTGTGTGGAGGAAGAGTGGAAAGCCATTTAGGAAAAATCATCCCCAGTTCAACCGACCAAGATTCGAACCTCGATCTCCCCGTCCTCGACAGCCTAGTAATATTAGAGCTCTCAAATAAATTCCTTATAATTTTTTTAAAAAAAATCTTATTTTAGAACATAGAATTATTTATACTTAAATATTCATGGGATTTGAAGTTCCCATCTTTAAAGTATTTATAAATTTGAAATCGATATCAAGCTTTGTTTGAGTAAAATACAACTATAATTTTTATATATAAATTAGCTGATTTAAAATAGATCCCGAAATTTTTTTCTAAGAAAATAGCATTTATTTCTAGATGTGAACTTTATATAACACAGAAATAAAAATAATTACATGCAAAAATGAACGCTTTAAAGTCCACATTATTTAGACTACACTGTCATCTGCTTTTATTGTTTCAGAATAGACACTCTGTATAAAATAGACTTTGAATGTAAAGTATGCACAGTTACGCTGCCAGATTATAATTTATAATACTGACTATTACTCACATAAGGTTGTGTGTTTCAACACTAGTGCGAAATCTTACTACCATTATTATATCTGCCTCCATGCTGGTCGATGACTTTCAGTTCCGGTTGTGGTACTTCTTTACTTTGTGACAAGTAACTAGCGCAAAACGAGCAATAATTACTGCGGACTCCCAAGAAATGTACCTTTTTTTGTACGGTATCCAATGATACAAGCCTGGAATAAAACACTTTTGTCAGCACCTAGCAAATCCAAGAGTAAGATCATAGTATGTGGTTTATAATGCAAAAATTACAATTAAAGTATCGTATGTTTGATAAGAGTTATATAATACTTAGATTTAAAAAAGTCTTAAGTAATAATCAAACATAAAGACTTATTAAACGCTATTATATAATAAAGTAAGTTGCCAAATACCTACTGTTCCAGAAGATGCATTGTAGTTCGAACGGTAGGACGGCTTACTGCCACTACTGCTATAATAGACTGCACGTTGTAAGTATTGACATCCCCTGCTGCCCTTGCTAGTGCAGCTTCTTCTCTTCCAGCTTCCTCCATTGCTTTCCAAGCTGTGTCATTGTATATCTCAGCTACTTTGGTATGAGCTTTTAGAAAAGTAGGCTTAGAAATCGTCGGAATGTTTAGAACTGACGTCAACTCTTCCAACTGTGAAAATCCCCTCCAGTTGACACCAAACTGAACACCGCCTCCACATTTGGGCTTAGATTTTCTGGGCTATTTGTTGATACTTTGACTATTTTGAATCATATTTCACACTTGAATGTAGAAAAATCTTATCTACTTTAATTGGCACCATGTCAACAAAGGTACAGCTGAATGGGTGGTGTACACCGGTATCTTAAATACATTTGGACATGTAGCCTATGTCGACAATTCTTCTACCTTCTAATGCAATACATTTAATTTCTTTTTGGTTAAGTTCTGAAGTTTCAAAAGGAAGCAAATTATATTTATCATTAATATTCTCTAATTGAGTTTTATGTGTACTTGTGTTTGGAGAGGCTGAATTAAAATTGGTTTTTTCTTTGTCCAAAGACATTTTTAGTTTCCGAAACATCGCCTCGTGCTATTGCTATTAAATAATTATCAAATGGATAGTAACAACTTATGAGAATCCCAAACATAGGTTACCGGTATTAATTAATTTTTCCTTAACTAGCTAACAGGATTTTTAAAAACGTAAACTTTATGATTATTTGTTTTCACGCCAGTTAAAAACTCATTCATCTGTGTATAATATTTAATGATACAATTATAACCCAAAACAAGGGTAATAATTAATAGTTTACCATTTTGCATTCCAATTGTCAAGATTCTGGCACTTTACTCGCTTCCGTTTTTCTGCTGGGTAGGATTTGACATAAATTTCCACCTTTCTTTCAAAATTCAATGTATTTGTTTCTTCCTCTTGAACCTCTGTAGAAACAACACTAAACATTAGCACAATATTTAATAAATCAGCCATAGCTTTATTGATATAAATGCTTAAATCATCGAATCTTTTTATATGCGAAGATAAATGAAAACAGAAAATTATTAACCAAGGGCTGACCTTTTATCAAATAAACAACAGTAGCCTTTATGAGTTTACATCTGAATGTCAGAGAAATAAATAGAGAACAAATTTAACGAGATAAAAATGTGTTTCTAAAATTTTGTAATAGACAGACTACAAAAACGAATACCCGTGAATAGTTTTGACACTAATAGTAGTTTGTATACATATTATTGTAGTTGGTGAACTCGAGACATTATATCCCACATTGCGTGTAGGGAGGAGGGGCGACACGTGTGATAAAGCGTCGACCTCGTATGAACTGGTTTGTCAATAAATTTGGGTTTCAAGTACCAACTGGTTATATTGACAGTACATTTTCTAAATAGTTTTACATGTTTTCTATAAGCAAATGCGGGTACACTTTTTATAAAATAATATATGTCTTACCTCTACACCTTTAGTTTATCTAACCAGATATTATGAACGAATAAGAGGATGTGGGTTAAACAATGAAAATATATAATGAAATAAATTTAATAATTTAATTTAAAGATTTTAAGTACCCCATTTCTATTTCACGTATGTCAAAAGGTAAGCACAACACTGGTTCAAAAACATTATATTATTGAAAATAAGTCAAATAACTATTATTTTGTTTGTAGAAATAATATACACTCTAAAAAGTATACTTTTGTATATTTTTTTAGTTTTAATTAGTCATGAAAGCTAAATGAAAATGAACAAATCAGAATGAATGTAAATGAAAACCATAGCAACTGTCAAAAATTGGAATTATATCAAAGTTGATTTTTCACAAGCAAATTAATTTAAACTGTTTTAATCAACATTTACACAAAACCAAGTGAGAAGCAAATGAACAATCCAAAAAAACAAATGCAAAAATATTTTATTTTTTTAATTGATGGCCTACCCACAGATGGTCCTTAGTTGCAAACAAAATTACGAAATTAAGCCCGGTACACACGACATTATGGCTTATCGCCCGGTTTTTATGTTTACATATTTATAGAATTTAAAAAAAATTGAATTTACTATAAATATTCACCCGATAATTCTTAAAAAATAAAGGATTTTTTTATTTTTTATTTTGATTTACAAACAGTTAAAAATCTTTATGTTTGAGGTTCAATCTCTTATTATTTTAACTTATTCAGTTACACGATATTTTTTTGGCTCAAGTATTTGGCTGTTAATAAATATATATTCAATCACTAAAAATTTAGAGCGTCTATAAAACAGGGCTATCTACGTTTGTACGATATTGAATGTTCACATGGTACACTCTTGTACAATAAATTATGTCGTATGTATGAGGCTAGAAACAAGCGTTTTTACAAAAATAAATGTCGAGCAAACGAAATTTCTCGCAAAACAATTATGAAAAAATTGAAGAAAAAATATTGATTAAATAAAAATAGCAAACAAAATTGTGGAGGGGGGAGGCGGGAGGTAGTATCTTAAAATTAATAAATTATTACAAAGATAGAAAAGTTGGTTTTACAAAGTGTGGGAGGAGGGAGAGGTCAGGAGTCCCCTTACTCATATAAATATAGTATTTGTGGATCAACATAATCAAAATAAATGAACATTTATGGTGTAGCTAGCCTCACCAAACTAAGAACAAAATGTTCCAACAATCAGAGTGATATTTGAGTGTGAGGTATTTCACGGTCATCAAGATAAAGGATGTAAATGGTGACCTTCCAGCCGATACATAACACATATATCATAAATCGTCTATGATGGTCTTTGAGTACCTAAGAATTTTTTAAAAATAGCTTTATATATTTATATATTTTAAATCACCTCGTCTTACTACCGTTTCAGGTATTACACACATGTGATAATTTCTCTAATGGAGCAAGGATAAGGAAGGAAGTATTTTAGACGTCATCTTTTTATATTTGCTTGGAAGGAGAGTGGAAAACCATTTAAGAAAAAAAAACTCAGTAGACCTGACTGAGACTTGAACCTTGATCGCCTCATTATATTGTCCTCGTGAAGTTTAGTTGACCCTGTTGTAGACCCACTGCTTCTCAGAAAATCTGCATTCACTGGGAATCGAGCTTACGACATGAGGATTTGTAGCCCGGAAAAATGACCACTTGGCCAAAGAGTTGGCCAACAGGTGTATATAAACCTTGGATATGAACACAGTGCCAGACACAAACAAATGGCTATATTATATTTTCAATTGATGATGATGATGATTATTATTATTTTACTGACACATGTAACACGATCCTACCTGTAACATGACTTTTTTGTACGTTGTTTCCATGTGTTACGCTATCAGCATCGTTATTTAACGGAAAAACAGATCTTAAGTTATCAACTGTTTTCGTTTAGTTTTCTGAAAGTAACAATTTGAAAAAACTAGAAGGAAAGCTTTGAATGGTCCACCTTATTTTCCCAGATAATATTAAAGCTTGAGGTGAACTGAATAACATATATAACATATGAAAGTAGGCAATGCTCATTATCAGGGCCCAGAGTTTGATCTGGTTTTTTTTTTACATCAAAGACCATGCTCATTTGTACGATTAGACTTCCAATGACAGGGAGGTTGTGGTTTAATTCCGGTTGGGTCTACTGAGGAAGTTTTTTCCTAAATAGTTTCCCACTCTCCACTAACAATTCCCTTAAATTCAACCTTCCTCATCCTTACCCATTAGAATAATTAGTACACACGCGTATAACCTGAATGGTTAATAAGACGTAGTGCTAAAAAAAACTATTGTCATTACTCCCTGATTGTAGATATGTATCATTTATAGGTCATTTTTACATGTTTTAATTAATCTTCTGGTAGTTTTTAGACGTTTCCTATGTTAAATATTACTACAGTTTTACCTAAGTTTTTAAATGTACTAATCAAACATTTTATTATTCCTCATACAACTGTTGGAATGAAAAGATAATAAATATAAATTTCAAATGAATCTATACCTTCTTTACTCGCTACATGGAAGCAGTAGCTAGAGTTTGAAAGTCAAGGTTAATTTTTTATTAAAATGCAAGTGTAATTATTATGGTTTTACATTGAAAAATTTTAGTTTCCGCTTGTTAGTGAGTGTTTTATTTAATCTCATGTTAATTAGGTTTTCATTGGCTTTTTGGTATTTTTTTCTTTTTTCTGTAAATTTATATTAATTTTGGGAATTTTTAAGGTGATTCTAAAGATTTTTTTAGATTTAAGTCATCAAATCCGGGCCGTGCTAATTATGAAGACATGTTTCAAATTTTGTTGTTGAATACAGCGGTTGATTAATTTATTATCAGTAAGATATATCCAATTCACCTAGCTTGAATTAAAAGTTCAAGCTCAGTTAAGAAAAGCCCAATGTGTTGCGAGTCGAACACCTTAGACTACTTGACCATCCATGTATACTATCCTAGTAACTAAATACTTGTTTTAATAACACAATAGAGTGGAGGCAAGGTTCCAAAGGAAATGTACCAGTATCTGCTTGGAGAGAGGATGCTAAATATTTACAAATAAAACAATTCATAGTGCACTTAGCTAGGATTTGAACCTTAATCTCTAAGTAACCGAAAATATAGTCAAAATAAGTCTAACATTCTAGTCCACGTGACGTCCAGTGTGGGAATTCTACAATTAGGTCTAATTATTTTTATCAATTAGCTATAATAAACTCACTGCCAAAGCAAGGATATGACAGACAATATATTGTCTTCAAAAATAATATTTTAGCTTACCTTCTCGTTTAAATATTCTAAAGTAGTATTTTAACTTAACTTCTCTTAAGATATTCAAAAATAATTTTACGCCGCTTCTTTCACGGTGAACTTAAACGAAATTGGGTTTTATTTCCTTTCTTTCAATACAAAGTTAAATTAATATCAAGTTTGTGATGTTATTGCGGATAGCCCGAACACGTGGTATGACGTGATGCATAAAAGAAAGTTAATAATTTAAATACATACTTTAAAACAACACCTTACGGGAATGATAACCCTTTTAATTTAAAATGTATTGGTGGTTCAGATTGAACGCCAACCACACTTAGGCAGATACCTTGATTCCTATATTTGATTTAAAATATTGGAAACATAATTTTAAAGATTCAAACTGTCGGGAGAAACGGTTTATCTTCTCTTTGAAAACGATCATGGCAACGCTGCAGACGAAAGACCGTGGACAGATCCACAAGGTACACATAGTTCCTTGTTTGCCAACAAACAGCGTTACACTAAGGCTACCAAACTGTTTAAAATTTTAATTCTTAAAATAACTTTCCATGTGTAGGGGAATGGAATTACGCCCATTACGCGTGTGAAAGTAATCTCCCACTCCTCGTGCGTAAGAGTGGAGGCGCTCATGTTCTAGCGTGTGCACTACTAACTGTCCGGGTTAGCACCGGAGCTCTAAAACGGCTCACCGCATGAATGGTGAGGCCCAGACCCGCAGGCCCAGAAACCCAAGAGCTGAGACCTGACAGCCCAGAACTTCAGGAGCCCGGGCCCGAAGGCCCGGATCCCACCACGCTTCCAACGCCATCAATAGTCACCATTTAAACTCACTGCCCCACAGAGTCCTTAGGGGGTCATGGTTCTCAGTTGTAAGGAGCCGGCCCACGCACGTTTCATATAAATGAGCACTATACTGTCTTCGACACCTTCCGGTACTGATAGATCTCTAAAAATTCTGTCGGGGTGCCTCCACGAGGCAGCCCCTGAGCAACGTGACAGAAGTTGGGAGTACGACATAGCTAAGACCCTGACAAGGTCATCTGTGTGTGAGGATCGAGGCTCCTCAACATGCACTAAGTGGGTGGTAGTGCGTACCCGTGTAGCGGGGATAGCTGGTCAGGGCACCTCCTCGAGATCCCCGTTGGGAAGCTCTGAGGGGGCAGCAAAGATGGTGGGAAAGTAAGGCAAGGCGGAGTTATTCAGAACGAAGATTGAGGAGATGACTGTTAGGAGGTTGAGCTCCTGACTTCCTCGTGATGGGTGATCACTAGGAGTAGCTAACTCCTCCCTTCACCCGGTCCCAGTGGAGGGAGGGGGGGTTTCCCAAGTAACCCAAGGCAAGTTGGTATGGAAGGGCTGGTATTGATTTTTTTGGGTGCCCAAGTACCCGGAATAGCACTCGTGGACTCGTGCATCTCCCACTCTAGACCCAACATATTTTCCTATAACACGCAGGCTCTTCCCCTCCAGTGGCGTGCGTCCCCCACTCTAGACCTGATAATTCACCCTCCAACACGTGGACCCTTCCCCTCCAGTGGCGTGCTTCCCCCACTCTAGACCTGATAATTCACCCTCCAAAACGTGGACCCTTCCCCTCCAGCGGCGTGTGTCTCCCACTCTAGACTTGACAATTCACCCTCCAAAACGTGGACCCTTCCCCTCCAGCGGCGTGTGTCTCCCACTCTAGACCTAACAAGTCACCCTCCAACAAGTGGACTCTTCCTCTGCAGTGGCGTGCGTCCCCCACTCTAGACTTGACAATTCACCCTCCAACATGCGGGTCCATCCCCTTCAACGGCGTGCGTCTCCCACTCTAGACCTGACAATTCACCCTCCAACACGTGGACCCTTCCTCTGCAGTGGCGTGCTTCCCCCACTCTAGACCTGATAATTCACCCTCCAAAACGTGGACCCTTCCCCTCCAGCGGCGTGTGTCTCCCACTCTAGACTTGACAATTCACCCTCCAAAACGTGGACCCTTCCCCTCCAGTGGTGTATGTCTCCCACTCTAGACCTGACAAGTCACCCTCCAACACGTGGACCCTTCCTCTGCAGTGGCGTGCATCCCCCACTCTAGACCTGATAATTCACCCTCCAAAACGTGGACCCCTCCCCTCCAGCGGCGTGTGTCTTCCACTCTAGACTTGACAATTCACCCTCCAAAACGTGGACCCTTCCCCTCCAGTGGTGTATGTCTCCCACTCTAGACCTGACAATTCACCCTCCAACATGCGGGTCCATCCCCTCCAACGGCGTGCATTCCCCACTCTAAACCCAACATTTCTCCCTCCAATCGTCACCACCAGCCTTTACTTTACTAAATTATTTCTGAACCAGTGAGGGTTCAGGAATTGGGATATTAATGTTTGTGTGACAAGGTTCAATATTTCAATATTATGTATTATTTTCACACACACACACACGTGCATTTGGTGAAAAAAATGACAGATTTATAAATATTTATATTAAAGAGACATACAAAGATACAATTTGAGAAGGGAATAAACTAACAAAAATACTACCGATATTACATTGAAAATTATTGCACTATTATCTTACACAATATTGAACATTGTTATATTTTAAAGCTGGTATTTATAAATTAATCATGTAAAGAATAAACTATCTATTTACTCATGTAAAAGTAATGTTAGAGTTTTATTTTTTCAATATCTCTGAATTCATAGCTTAATAGAAGCAATATATCAAAAGTAATATTAGTCTTACGTCATGAAAGTGAAAGAATATTTTCCATCTACGCCCTAATATTTTCCCTAAGTATGAATTTGTGTTGAAAAGCAAGTTCGCGAAACTTCATATTTTCTATCTTAATATCTCTATCGGCTTGTACTATATACACGAACGTTACTTCCCCTCCGCTGCTTATTCCGACTTGGGGAAATCCATAGCTTGGCGTTTATTGCTGTCCTCGTTGAATTGGAAATTGATCACATCGTCTCTTATAAAGACTGCAATGCATGTCGTTTATAGCTTGGCAGCAATGACAAGATTTTTATTTTTATATACATATATCACGAAGTCTTAATAAAATCTAATTATCTCCTTCCATTGAAGTGAATTAAATAACAATATCACAATAAAATAAATGTTGTACATAATTTTATATCTAATGACGTTGGACTCAAACAATTCAACGAAATGTGATTTAATCTGGTGAGGTATATTAAATGTTCAGAATGATAATGTTTGATTGAAGATAATGAGTAGTTATATATATATATATATATATATATATTTTTTTAGAAAATGCATTTTTAATAATTAATAGAAATATCATTCCATTTGTAGTATCTACAAACAATCGTATTTTTGTTAATATCTTGCTGTGATATTTATTTTGTTTTCATGTAAACCGCGTTTAATTATCTATGCGTTTATTCTCAAACCTTATTTATTTTACCTGATTCAGTGGCCTCATGGTTTAAGGCATCACACTCGTTAGACTAGACTGTTGATGACATTGATATCGTGATTCAAATCTCAGTTGGATATAATGAAGGTTTTTTTTCAAAATTGTTATCAACTCCACCTCCAAACAAATGCGGGTACACTTCCTCAAAATTTAAACTTCCTTATCCTTAACTAATTCCATGGTTAGTATATGCGTATAGCCTGAACAGGTAGTAATATTTGGTAAATAAAATCGCATATTTACTATAATGATAATAAATTATTGTAAAGAGTAAGGTAGAATTAATATTACATTCAAACACATTTGGGTGAAAGGGAGTGAGAAACCAACACGAAAAAAAATCCCCTTGGCACATTCAGCCATGATTCACACACCAGAGGAAAACCAGACTAAAAGTCATTCACTAGCTAAGTTTACCTGAATGACAGCTCGAAATGTTACTAGAAGTAGTCCCAAATATATCACTACGCCAACAGCTGACATCTATCACTTTGGATGACTGTAATGAAAACAGATGGTAATATATTAATGTGATAGTTAACCACAATGATTTAGGCCAATATTATTAATATATTTATTTTAGGTCGGACACAAAGTTTATTTATCGTTTTATTCCACTTAAAAAAATATTCACACCACTTTCACAAAAACTTCTAACGAACATAGCTTCAAAATGGCGACTGACGAATTTAAACCATATGATTGAACATAACGGTAAACAAGTTTTTTACAATGCTGTGGACACGCAGTTGATGAAAATACTTTATGCAGTTAAATATTTCAAAATACGATAAAATAATCATAAAATCATGTATTGTATGTAAAAAAATAACAACAATTTTCTCTTTACCAAGTAAATACGATGCCTGTATTAAAAGGTATTGATGTGTGCACTATATTACACAAAATCAATAACGTTCCAAAACGAAAAATAAGTACTTTTAATTGTGTTTAAAATATTGTTTCGAGTTGGACAAAAAGAAATTATTTAAAAAAATTAAATAGTATGAGAAAACTTAAGTTTACGTTATTTTAAATGTAATATATAACAGGTAATTAAAGATCTTTACATTTATAACAAAACTGTGATATTTTACTAGTGTTGGCAACCCAGAACCTAAACATATGATTTTCAAACTGTCATCCAGGTAAAAACCTATCGTTAATGGAATATAAATGCGATTGATGCCTTGACCATGAGCACAGTGGTGTAGAATAGCCATGGGCTTATGTGGTTGGTGCTATGGGCATAGATGGATCCCTTTCCCCTTGTAATTTTTATAAACTTGTCCAACTATTAATATATACGTTGAAAAATGCGCGCTAATTAGCCAATCTTTCGGTCATTTTGATTATTTATTATACGCTGTATTTAGGAACATAGTAAATAAAAACAACATATTATGTTTGTTTGTCTTAGAAGTCTTATTTATTTATCCAATTTATGAACATCAATACACAGTGGTGGCTCGTGTATAGGCACTGCGGAACTGTAGCACCCCCTATTTCCACTTGCTATTATCGATAACAATTAATATAATGAGCCCTTTTTTCTTTAATTATTCCTTTATTTTTGTAGTACAATATATATTCCTTAAGCTTAATGTCAATACTTCAGTAGCCATCCCCCAGTAAATAAAAAAATATAAAAAAATCTTTGTATGGAACTGTGCGCTTCACAGTGCTAATGACATGGTGTTTGACTGATGTGTGCATGCACACATAGGAGTGGGGTGGGGAGTAAGGTGGGACTGCCAGGTAGAGAGAGCACTGTTGCTCTCACAGTGCTAAATGCACTTGAAGTACTTTAAATGGAGAAAAATTTCCTCATTTGTCATCCACAGAACAAGGAGAAAATTATTGAACTTTTTGCGCAAATTAAAACAAGAAGAATGGATTTCATATTTAAATGAATAGATCAATTTTGAACTGTAACAATTTAAGTTAAAGTAAGTAAAAAAAATACTTTTTTTGTTAGGTTTTATCGAGTTCCTGAATACATTTTCTTTTTATACATTTTTCCTTTTACACAATTTTAAAACAAAGGCTAAACATTTTCTGGAGCAGCACCCCCACTAATTTTAGCTACGAGCCGCCACTGTCAATACATATATTTACACAAGCACATACACTCAATAAAAAAAAATGCAATCCCCAGGCCTACAGGGCTCTCGAACACTGAGCACTAGAGGACATTGTGGACATTTAGAAGTACTCAATGAAGTTGTAATTGATGTAAAACCTATTATAATTTTCACACTTTTCGCAATTATTCAACTTCACCATTGTGTTTATTAGCAGCACACTTTTTGTACTAGGCAACACTTAATTTCCTACTCACATACAAATACTCGGAAACGATTCTATCTCTCTTTTACACTGGTCGTAATATTCAAGTTACTCTGGTGGTGTTATGTTGTCCATCTCTTACACCGGTCTGGTTGTTATTTATATTCTGGTGCTGTTATGTTGTCCATCTCTCTCTTACACTGCTCACGTTGTTCCAGATACTGGACAATATACTGTACTTCCTTTGTCATTTGAACAATTAATTTCTCACTACCTTAGCCTATCTACACTTCACTTTTCAATATTAGATTATATATTAATTTGTGATTAGTTGATCTCAACATTTTACAAGTTCCACTTCTATGATTTTTTTTTACAAGGCTCCCTGTCCCAAACCCCACTTAAATCCACAATCTAATCTAAAGCTATTTTCTCTCCGATGTTTTATTCTTTCTGTAACACGGGCAGTTACAAGATTATTTCCACACTGCCATTAAACAATGAACGGTACTTTCTCATGTCTGTATTTTAAAATGGGTATACTTATTTAAAACTCGTAAAGAGATAATAAGCATTGTTATAAAAATAGGATGGGGAAAAAACAACATCTCATTTCACTAAAGATTATACTTGAAATCTGTTACAGAAACATATTATTTGTTATGTACATTTTAAACTCCTAGTTTCCCAAAGTCTTATTTTTTAATGTGAGTTTATAAAATAGTTTTTTTATGAAAGATGTTTGTTATTAAAAGCCCTAAAATTTTCTAAGATAATATGTATCGTATCTCAAATATTTGTGAGGATGTAATCAAAATATTTAGAAATTTACGCGCAAAATGGTTTTGGTTCTAGTCTCATTAATAGAGAGACAGATGGTTCCGTAAAAAAATATTTTTGGGTCTCAAGGGGTCAAAAAAGTTGTCCTATCAAAATCTAGAGTTAGCTTGTTTTTACGATCACAATACTTCTCTCTCCGAGGGTCAATACCAAGTAAGAGGTGCGAATAGTAATGTATATTTAAAGCTAGAACATATTTTATTCTCAACCATATTGATATAATAATTGTTGGTATATATTAGGACCTAGTGGCCAAGTATTGTAAATACCATGGTTTGTATCCCAGTTGAATAAGCTGAGAGTGTTTTTTCTTTAACGTTTTTCATTCACCTTCCATGAAAACACCGATGCATTTCCTATAAATGGTATATTTCTCTTCCCTGCTCCAGTTTATGTATGTGCAATGTGCATATAAGAGTAATATAGTGGAATGACTGAATAACTGTAATAACCTGAATTATAAGAGGTTGTTAAAACTGCCCCTGCGAGTTGTTCTTTCTTCCTTGGTCTCCATTTGACCAATCACAGCTAGGCTCTGCTCTACGCACTTTACATGGATGTTCATCAATACCTGGTAGAACAAGGGCTGAAAACATTCACAGGTACAGTTTCAACTAATTATGCTTATCCTGGCAGCACTACACGTTACGACACTAATACGTATAGCCCGAATGGCTACTAGGACGAGATTAAATAGACAAAGAACGTAGGAATGGAGAATAATTGAATTTATAGGAAACAAAAACCGTTCCGCTTTCATTTTATCGGCACATGTTAGAGGCCTATACGTTCGGGTTATACTAGACGGATAGGGTAAAGGTGAGGAAGGTGGAGGGTAGATATTTTAAAATAAATGTACCTGAATTAGCACGGAAGTAGAGTGGGAACTATTCTATAAAAATCGCTCTTAAAAGACCAACCGAGAATTCAAAAACCTTGCACTGGAAAATTATACCAATCGTGACATACACCTTTATACGCTTAGCCATCGAAGTGGGTCTGAAAAATGTCCAGGTATTGTAAAAGTAGGTGTGTGGTAGGACACGCTCATACCCAATACCATTATATCCCTCCCTATTCACTTTCTTCTGTCTCGCCTAAGTGAAAAAACTCACAGGTCGAGGGGGAGAATGGAGTTGAGGCTGTTATGTCTGGACTTTGAGGTGACCTGGTTCTTTCATACTGCAGCAGATGGGACCTGTGACGTAACACGACCTTGAGCAGCTGCTATCTCGGAGACTGCCGGGTTGCGGTAGCACTGCCGCAAACCTCCCCTCCCCCCCATTCCTTTTCATTATTTACATGACACGCATCGGGGGCAAGGGGGTTAACAGCTTTATATAGTTACTGGAGTCATTTCCAGCCCTGAGGGAGCTTTGCCGGGCTATGAACAGTGGCCTCCAAGGGCAAAGTTTCATCTAAGGGTGTATTTACCCCTCAAATAGTCGTCACAAACCATATTCACTCCAACCCACCTCGGTGGCGTAGTTAGCTAACGCGCAAGTTTTATATTGAGCTAGGCGGCCGATGAAGAGGAGATTGAGGTTAGAATCTCGCTCGGCTGAACTGGGGGGTGGCTTTCCCTAAAAGGCTTTCCTCTCTCCCTCCACGCAAATGTCGGTTCACTTCCTCGATATTCAACATAGATATTCGATAATTAGAGTAATTAGTACTTAAGCGTATAACCCGAACGGGTGTTAAGACGTGGTGCTAAGTATTAAATAATTAATTAATAATTACATATTTCCTCTAAGTCAACAAATTATAATAGCTTGATGTATACTGACTGACCTTCCCCCACATAATTAGACTGAGAGAGGTGGCCGTGCTGGGGAATCTTCTTTTGGCTGAAACGAGTGTCGTGAATTGTTACTGACAGATTGGCAGCTTTTAGATCTTCTGGCAGTTGATTGACCTGGTGGTCTAGAGGTAAGGTGTCAGACCTCTGTGCTGGTGGTCCGGGTTCAATCCTCGGACCTAGCACAGATTTATCTGATTGCCAAACCCTTCCTTCACCTCTGACAAGACATGTATTAATCACAACTTATGAATGTGTGGAATGCCAGGCCTCCGCCGTGGTTCGTATTCCACGTTAAACTGTAGGTCCTCCATTTCATCTCACAATCACCCTACCATTACACAATTAGCGTAAGTGTGTATAACACAAATGGGTAGTAAGATGCGGTGCTAATAATAATAATAATAATTTAACAGTTGACATTTACGTGGGTAGAAACTGGTAAACATTCTTAACTCTGACACTTGTCCCAACTGTCGGCTTGCATTGAATCATTTTTATTTATTGGCTGCTTGTGAGATTAATAACACAACACGATTATAGAAGAAATTTACGTTTTATAAATAAACATTTTTATTTTTCTGTCACAATTGAAAACAATTCTCTATATAAAAGTACTATTTAATAGGTATTAATATTATCTGAGTCTAACAGTTTTGATCATCTCCGCAACTATTTGAGATACGAAATAACTCATCACTGTAAAATTGTAGTAGTCTACTATTAAAAATAAAACTATTATAATTTGAAATCTATTTTTATAAAACCAATCATTTCTGAGATATAAGCAACTAAATATGTATTTTTTAATTAAGATCTATATTTCTTAATTTTTGTGCAATAGTGTAGTGCCTAATACCATAGAGTAAGTAGGGAACCGTGAATATTATTTCATTTATTCTTCTTGGTGGAGTGTTTCAACAACACTGTATAATATATTTTAGTTTATCAAATTTTACTAGTTTTTAGTAAATGCCTAGTTTAGGATAAAAGTGAGAAAAAGTCTGTCTTATTATTTGCATGATGTAATGTTTGAAAACATAATGAATATAATTAATAATATTAAATACACATGTGATTTTTTTTTTAAGTTTTTGAATTTTTTTCTGTCTCATTTTTATGTAAATCTGCTTAATGGCTGACATAAGAGTTTAAAAATTCACTCAGTTCAACCACTACTGCCTGGGGCCGCTAGTAATTTTATATTATGAAAAAGAGTCGCGAATAAAGAACCTGTGGTTTAAGACGTTGCTCAAGAAGAGGAAATTAAGGGTTAGAATCCCGTTAGGGTCTGTTGATGTTGGTCTTACCTAAATGGTCTCCTACTCCCCTTCCAAGAAAATTTGGGTAAATTACCTCTAAAAATTTTCATTTCTCATCCCTACCCCATTATAGTAAATATAGTTTATAGACATATAACCTGACCAGGTAGTAGTAAAAGGTTGTTTTACTGAGCGGTATTAACACACAACTTAGATAAACCCTCAACTTCATCAATACTAATGAGTAATGAGAGTGTATGGTTAAAAGAACAAATTGTTACAGTTAGAAACTGGGTTCCTACTAAATATGTCGGTAGAATACTTAACCACTTACTTACTCTATAGTACTAGGAACTCTAAAGTTCATTAGCGCACTCACGAAAGTACGCCACCCATCCCTATGTTGAGATAATTCTAGCCGGTCTATATAATTACACCCCATCTCTCTCAGGACTATCCAAATGTTATCCTCACATCTGCGTATGGATCTTCCCAGTGGTATTTTCCCATCGGGTTTACCATTCAATACCTTGAACGCGGCTCTAGAATCTCCCATTCACGCTTCATGACCTACCCAACGTAATCTTTGAAATTGTATTACCCTATCAATGTCTGCTAAGTACAAGGTATGCAGCTCATAATTATGTTGCCTCCTCCACTCCCCACTATCTTCATCCATTTTTGAACCAAATATCTTCCTAAGCCCTTTGTTTTCGAACACTTTACTTAACCAAGTTGTGAAATAGACCTATCACTCTCCTCCCTGCCCAAACTTCGCCCCTTTTATTTTCTAGCCTATCATGCTTTATGACATGTCATGTTCGTGAATAGTCCACAAAAAATAAAGGCGCAGTAAAAAAATCATAGCTGGCAAGTGACCCGTTGAGACAGCTCGGCGCCAGTCTCACCCCCTCCCCTGCAATCCCTTGATGCTATGATAGCCTCTAGTCACGCTTGCCAGAACATTCCTGTATACACAGCCTTGAACTGCATAGCACACTATAATCCATACTGCGGGAATAATGAGGCTATCATAGTGTCTGATTTTACCAAGCAGTTTGTGACTCTCATGAGTCAAGTCACTGTTGAGTCTAGAGTAGGTAACCAAGCAGTTTGTGACTCTCGTGAGTCTAGTCACTGTTCAGTCTAGAGTAGGTAACCAAGCAGTTTGTGACTCTCATGAGTCAAGTCACTGTTCAGTCTAGAGTAGGTAACCGA
>CABFVX010002013.1:0-20843 GCA_902151425.1 Timema shepardi
AAAAAAGATCTATAAAATTACATAGAAAATTCTAAAAAATGACTTCCAATTAAAAAAATACCTGAAAATATAGACAAAAACTCGTAATGACTGCACACTATAAAATCAAACATGCACTTTACAAATGAAATTTAAAATATTCATACTCTGAAAAGCCTTTTATAACTAAAATCTTGCATTCTGCTAAATATAACATTGATTTACAAATATCTGCTTCAGAAGTAATAGCTACCCCCCCTCAACGCAACTCTCAACAACTTAATTGCTGTCTCTTTAGGAATGTGTATTTTACAACCAAACAAGCAGAGAGGATACAAAGTTAATTGATTACATTATCTTCTCATTCCGACAGTTGTGTGATTAAAAATTCAAATTTTAGAGTATTTAAGTATTTATAAAACGTCGATGGTATTTAAGGATATATACTTCCAACAAAAATGTCTAAAAATGCCCTTAAAAGGACCCAAACCAAGCAAACATTAGCTAAAAATCTAAAATGACATTAAATTACAAAAAAATTACATATAAAAAAAGTTTCTCCCAATCAGAAGATGGTAAAAAGAATTGATGTACACATGACATTGTCTGTGATGTGAAGAAAAAAAAAATCCTCAAAATCCCGGACTTGTAAATCAATATTCATTATTCTTTCTCTCCAATCTCTGATTGCCCTCTTTTTGGGTCTATGTTCGAAACCGATTTCTAAATGAGGTTTATATTTAAAAAGGTCACCTCACATGCTACGTCACCAACTCCCCTCCCTCAATCGATGGGACTTGTGGACTAAAAGCGGGACAGGGTCAGGGCCGGTGAGCTTTTCCAGGAATTACCTTCTTCGATCCCCGTCAGACCGACAAATTCAACTGCTGGAAGCTAAAGATTTTTCTTTTCCGCGTCTTACTAAAGACCAGTTTTTAAACGAAGGGCCCTTATCTTACAGCTAGAAAGGTTACTAGAGCTACTTTCACGTATTAATACGAGTAGTTATATGGTCTGCAGCTGTCACTTTTGATATAGTTTTATAAATACCTATAAAACAACACTAATATATTAAAATATGATCAATTTTGACAAAAAAGAGTTTTTTCCCCCTATAAAACCCCTCATATGAAAATTTGACTACTACATCAGGGCTCTCCGCATTATTTAAATTAAGGATAATTATGCACACTATAATTGATTATGGGCCTAGTTAGGTTCCAAATGAATATATATAATAAAATAATAAAAATAACGTCTTTATTTGGTCGAAGCTGAGGTCAGCGCCTTTTCTTACACTTGAACACTTCCAAGAAACCCTTCCTCTCCTAAGACACTGCTTTGGCTCTCAAGGACTCATTTGGAAGTATGTCTTTACAGGGTTAATACCTATGTTAACTGTCCACTCAAAAACTGCCGTGCAAAAAAAAAAAATTACGTACTTAAGTCATTTTGACACAGTAGTTAAGCAAAAAATTATTATCTTCTGTGAAGCAGAAAACGCCGGTCTGAAAGTGGAGTGGGGATAAAGGGATAAATGAATCGTTCAAACAAGGCTAGTACAGTTAAAATCCACCCTTGACACTACAGGTCAAAGCCACAACTTGTATTTGTAAAAAATAAGCAAACAGATGGGAGACAAGGGTTTAAATCCCATCCGGGGATACTTGACGTGTTTTTTCACCTATTTTTTGGACGATATTAACACACAGATTAATAATATAGTTTATATTAATAATCCGTGAAAATTATCTTTAGAATAACCTACTAGTTACCCGTTATCGGTGAGCACGTGTAATGAACGTCAAGCTCTCTTAGTCCAGTTTCATGGTGACGGGAAGGTTTGGGCTTGAATCCCGGTTGGGTGTTCTGTGGGTGATGGTTTACCACTCTCCCTCTACGCAAATTCTGGTGAATTTCCACTAAGTTCTATCATCCTCGTTCATTCCACAATAGTGCATTTAAATACGGTTGCCCGAAAGATTAGTAAGACGAGGTTCAAAATATAATATTTTTTATTTGCTCTAAATCAGCGATTCTAAAACTTTCTATGCTCGCGTCAACTTTGTGAAGGGAATTAAAATCTCGTAACAGTAGCATCGGTCGTCAGAATTTTCGTAAAGGTTTGGTTTTTCGCATTATTTAATTTTTTTTATCCAAAGTAAAATATATCAGCGTAAGCAATTAGCATTGTTTTGATTTTGTAACTATTTAAAATTAAAATAAACATTTTTACTTGCTCCAGTATTGAGTTTATTGAAATATATAAATGATAAAAACACTGAATGAAAAACATAAATACAGTTGTAGAGTAAAATAGCGTTGGGAAATAATCTAACCAACCTCATTGTGGGATCATTAAACATTAATATTACCATCAAAAATTGTTAATATTTAGTTACCAAGAGAGAAATAAATTGTATCACATCTTGTGCCGTGGCACGTGCCATTCAAAGAAACACTAAAATACACAACATTCTTCTGTTTATTTTCATTATTTTGTGGTAACATATTTTCTTTACATTCCCCTCAAAATCTTGCGGCACACCTGACCGATCTCACGGCACTCCAAAGTACCGCGGCACACCGGTTGAGAATCTCTGCTCTAAACGGACTAAAGGTGTTCACTTTGTCAACTAAATAATTTAATTAAATGACTGCTTCATAATATATTTCCCGCTGGTGCTCACTGCGGATGTTGTTATCTAAAACTATCAAGATTCTTTATTACTGGTGACGAAGAAGTCGGGGGTTTGAATCCCAGCAAGGCGTGGCCATTTTAAAAGGGCTATTATATATTTATGCCTGTATATATATGATAAGAGCACTATTCTATAAGATTATTTCAATGTTGACTTGAATGTTTCCTTTCGTAACTAAAGTTTCATATCTTAAATTTTATTTTATTTTAAACTGTTCTCCATTTCAATTGATTTCAAAACGGATTGTCCTTTTTCATTTATGAACCCGGTATCCCTAACCGAAGTTGTTTGGGCGGTATGCAAGAACAGAGTTGAGTTTGTAATTAGTGTGAGTGGAACGTTAGTGATGTTGATTTGTCCAAGAAGTGACGTCATAACTTGAGTGGCGCAGAAGTCCATTCCCGAGCAGACTACTGCGACTTTACTAACCCACTCACATTATAACGTCACTAGTAATCTATTCATACTATTATGGTCATTTTGAAAATAATACAATTTGTTTTTAGGTTAGCATTTTGTAAACTTTAAGCTATAAGTTAAACTTTGTGTAAATAATATTTTGGCGGGAATGAACTCTGATTGGTGCTTTTTATATTTAAATAATTGTATAATATTTCTAGTTCTATAGGTCAATACTTTATGTACATGACTATACTTTAACATAATTTAACTATCTGTTAGGTCAGATTAGTTAAAGATAATATAGGTTGGTTGAAAATAGTTTTGAATACTAACAAATGCCCCTAGTGTTACAGGAGCTATGAGTTAAATTTAGAGGGAACGCGTCAGAATTTACCTGAAGAAAAGAAAGAAAATCAAACGTTAGGGACACCCCCCTCCATTGCACGCTTCAGGAATTCTAACTGACCAGTTGGCTGAAGTTAGTACGATATAGCAGAGTTAGCTCTACCAATAATTTTGCAAATATTTGAGGGGATCCCCTTATCCCTTTTTGGTCCTTTATTTGTACATAAAAAAATGTTCTTCATTGCAGTTTAGGGGAGTTCTTACACCAGCCAGCCCCAATTTCAATTTTCTACCACACCGACAAGTAGTTTATTTGTCTAGTTTTGGAAATTAAAAAAACCCAATAAACTCAACCAACCCCCACTTATAAAGTTAAAATATTTAGTACTATGTTGTTATTTAGGGGGTTTCCTCTAAATTCCGGGCAAATTTAATTTTCTATATTCCTAACAGGTTTTTTTTCTACTACTTCCGGAAATATGTTGAAATTTAAAACGTTCACACCTTTATGTTTATTTTGAATAATCCCTATATCCACTTTCTAAAATTTCTGTTTTATACCACAGAGACGTAGTTTTTGTAATAGTTTTGTAAATTTGACCCTCCCACTTCTCAACCCCCGAACCCCCCGTCCCCAGACATTTCTACAATTCGTTCTTTTTTATTTTGTTATTTGGAGGAGTCTTTTCTAGATGTTTACCAAATTTAAATTTTCTATCACATCTAAAAGTTAAACCATCCCTTTCTTTCGATGCAAAAAAAAGAGCTATTTACCCTTGGTCTAGGGTGTTACTCCCACAATAGACTGGATTGCACGTGACGGGGAGATCGGGGATCGAATCTCGTTTGGGTGTACCGAGGGAGGTTTTACCTTAATAGTGTCCCACTCTCCCTCCTCACGTAAATGTGGGTACATTTCCTTTTAAATTACACCTCCCTTACCTCATATTATATTAAGAATATGCGGTAGTATAGATGGGGAGGAGGGATAATTAAAACATGATGCATAAATATATTAAATAACTTTAGTGTAAAGTTAAAACATCTCGGTGTCGCGCCGCGTCATCACTATATCGACGCTATTTATTTATTATTTAGCACCGCGTCTTACTAACCGTCCGGGTGATACGCTTAAGTACTGTATTACGCTAATGGATTAGGAACTTGGAAGGTTGAATTTAGAGGAAGTGAACTCGAATTTGCGTGGAGGAAGAGTGGGAAACCATTTAGGAAAAACCACCTCCAGTTCACCCGACCGAGATTCGAACCTCGATCTCCCCGTCCTCGGCAGTCGAACTCAACACGACTAGCGCGTTAGCCAACTACGCCACCGAGGTCGACTCTATTGAAACACATGTCACCCCCGCAAGGTCAATCTTGAAACACGTGGCATTGAGCGGTAGTGTTGTCACGTCTTAGAACCGTAATATGGTGAAGGGACCCTAGTTCGATACAGCTCAGAACCTAAACTAATTTAGTGTCACAATTCCTGGCGCTAGTATCGGGTATGCGGTAGTAGGTATTCTATCCCAAGTTAAGTTATTTTGTTCTTCGTGGTGATATCGCTCTAAAATAGATGCTATTCATTTTTTTTTAAATTCACCGTGTCTTATTACCCCTTCCCTGCTATTGTGGCAGGGATGGGAAAGATATTTGTGTGGAGGGAGGAAATAGAACCATTCAAGGAAAACATCTCCAACACTCCCGACCGGGATTCGAACCCCTATATTCCCGTCATCGGCAGTCCAATCTCTTGCAATTATGAAGTATTAGACCATTCGACCGCTAAGGCGGATAATTTTGACTATTCAAAATACCTTATTGCTCGCTTCGAGGAGCACGTGACCCAAGATATCGACTTCACCTTCATTAGCTTGCCGTTGATGGGGAGGTCGGAGTTCCAATCCCAATCGGATGTATTGAGGATGGGTTTTTCCTTCTATACAGATGTGGGTGCATTTACCCTAAATTGTACCTTACCCCATTTGTTTAAATATCTGAGAGCACGAATGGATGGAAAGATGCTGTACACACATAAAAAAATGTTGTACTGCATTAAACGTTGTAAAAAATTATTATTAAATAATGTACAACTCTTTTTTCGCTTCTTTATGGCGTGTCATATATATGCAGACTTATATTTTGTTATATCGATTAGTGCGAGGAATTGGATGAATTATGGATAAAGTCTGTTCAGCGTAGGAATTGTTTTCTGAAAGGCCTTTTTCCCTACTAGAAATCTACTATATAATAGGACATTGGCAAGAAAAAAGACCTTTCAGAGAGTAATTCCTACCGTGAATGGAATATACCTAGCCGCATGTAATGATTGTGTCATTTCTCGATGAATAAGAAACACTTTTTTTTTATCTCGATGAAGGACAGAAATATTGACAATCAAGTCGACCTATATAATATTCGATAGACTAGAATCAAACTAAACAAACAAAATAGATAGGGAAATTATACCTGACTGAGGCTATAATAGTTAAAGAAACGAACTAAACAAAGAAATAGGGAGGGAAAATTATACCTTTCTGGAACTATAATAGTGGAGTCTCGAATTAAACAAAGAAAAGAAGGAGGGGAACTTATACCTTACTGGAACAATAATAGTTGAGTCTCGAATTAAACAAAGGAAAGAGGAGGGGTGAATTATACCTGACTGAGGCTACAATAGTTGAGTCTCGAGTTAAACAAAGGAAAGAGGAGGGGTGAATTATACCTGACTGAGGCTATAATAGTTGAGTCTCGAGTTAAACAAAGGAAAGAGGAGGGGTGAATTATACCTGACTGAGGCTAACAATAGTTGAGTCTCGAGTTAAACAAAGAAAGGAGGGAGGGGAATTATACCTGACTGAGGCTACAATAGTTGAGTCTCGAGTTAAACAAAGAAAGGAGGGAGGGGAATTATACATATGACAGACTATAATATTTTAGACTCAATTTAAACTTAGTATAGAGGGGGAGTAATACTACCTTATTAAGAATATAATAGTTGGAACTCAAACACAGAACAGAGGGCGATAGCGACTAGTTATCTGAGACTAAAATAATTGAGACTCGAATTAAAGAAAATAGTGAGGTAGACGCTTTTTCTTGGTTTTGGGTTGACCGCCACTCGAAGTTACCGGCACCCTTCTTGTGATGTGAGGGGTGAAAACCAAAGATTTGTGCTATTTTAAACTTTGTTTCATTTTTCTTGGGAAATATTATTACTAGTATTTCGCTAAACAGTAGACCCCGTTCTTTTAATATTATTATCGTTAGTACACTCGTCAAGGTTTCTATATTTTTATTGTTCTTCGTATACTGGGAGAATGGTTGACATCCGAGACTGGCACTATAAATAAGGTTCTTTCTCCCCCATTTGACCCGAACTGCTTGTAATTAGTATACTGGTAAAATGGGTCACTCCCGAGATTAGACTATAAATAAGGCTCTCTGTCCCCTATTTGACCTGAATTACTTGGTATTGATATACTGGGAGAATAGGTAACTCCAGAGACTACACTATAAATACTGCTCTCCATCCCCCATTTGACCTGAACTACATGTTATTAGTATACTGGGGCTGGGGGATTGGTTGACTCCCGAGACTAGACTATAAATACTGCTCTCCATCCCCCATTTGACCTGAACTACATGTTATTAGTATACCGGGGCTGGGGGATTGGTTGACTTCCGAGACTAGACTATAGACACGGCTCTAGAAATGTTTTTAATTTCGTTGTGTTCTATTATAAAAAATGTTGACGCCCATGTGGTGGCGACAACGCGTGTATGTCCCGAAACATGTTTGTAACATTTGTTGTCGGCGTAGCCTTCACAGGACTACATTAGTAGCATATGCACTTTAAATATTAATTATCTTACTATTGATTTGTAGAGCGAATAGGGGCGGGTAAATCCCCCCTATGGTTGACCAAGAGTACTTCTCTTTCACAATCCTGCTTTCTTTCAGCCGACGTTAACAAAAGTTCACCATATTTATAGTAAAATCTGTTAAAACGGATCGTTATCTAGAAAATATAGACAGAATATGATGACATCTACTTTATTATTAGTCGGGAATGGAAACAATCTAGAAAGATCGAAACACTCGCTCCATTAACCGTATAATCTAAGGCGTCACTCTTGCAATATATTAAATTGCCGATGAAAGGGAGATTTGGGTTCGAATCCCGGTCGAATGTACAAAGGGTGTGTTTTCCAAAATGGTTTTCCCCATCTTCCCACGCAAATGCAGGTACACTTCCCCTAAATTTAACCTTCCTAATCCTTAACACATTAGCATGAAATTAATACATAAAGAGTATATAACCTGAAGAGGTAGTAGACTCCGTACTAACAAAAAAAACACATTGAGATGTTGACCTCGGTGGTCTCGGGGTCGAGTGCTCGCCTCATGACCCGATATCCGTGGGTTCAAGCCTAGCCGGGGTCGACGGATTATTCTTGAGCGATAAATACTCGTAGCACAAGTTCCTTCAGAGGGGAAGTAAAGCCGTCGGTTCCATGTCGTTTGTGGAATGTGAAAAAACCTGGAAGGTATGTGAAAATACTTTCCCCGGTAAAATCGGTAGGCCCTTTTGCTCTCGCTCATAGAAATTCTCGTGCGCTATTATAATCAATCGGTTCAGAAAGTTCACGCTAATTACCTCAAATAAATAAATAAAACACTTTGAAAGCTCAAGATCAGATAGCTATGCGTATGAATATTTAAAGGTGGTGACCTGGTGGTCTAGGGGTAAGGTGTCGGACTTCTGTGCTGGCGGCTGGGGTTCAATCCTCGG
Source organism: Timema shepardi (assembly GCA_902151425.1). Lineage (NCBI taxonomy): Eukaryota > Metazoa > Arthropoda > Insecta > Phasmatodea > Timematidae > Timema > Timema shepardi. The sequence goes on from CABFVX010002013.1 coordinate 8,225, forward strand.
TCCCGGCACAGATTTATCTGATCACCAAACCCTTCCTTCACCTCTGACAAGACATCTTGTGAATGTGGGGAATGCCAGGCCTCCACCGTGGTTCGGATTCCACGTTAAACTGTAGGTCCTCCATTTCATCTCACAATCACCCTTCCATTACACATTAGCGTAAGTGCGTACAACCCGAACGGGTAGTAAGACGCGGTGCTAATAATAATAATATCTAAAGGTCGTTCTATTAATCTTTTTAACTCACAGATACATTACTTTTTATCATAATCCTATATACTATTTCTGATCCCGTTTTCTCAACTAATACAAAGACTACAGCGATGAATGAGGGAGGTATCAGTGGATAGGATTTTTCTACCGACTTCTGACATAGTATACTCAGTTTACGTTAAAAAAACGTTGTTTGTTTGAAATCTAAGTTAAAAGAAAAATCTAACAATATTTTTGTATCAATTACCGAAAGTTACAAACAAAGAATTCAAGATGATTGCATTTTGACATCAAATATTGTATACCACGAGGTAATGTAAATAGTAAATACGTTCACATTAAGAAACTTTCTTTGCTATTTTGTGTGTACACTTCGCTGGGTATTTAATTTCAACAACCCAACAAATGACTAATTTTTTTAGGGGGGGAGCGAGGAGGAGGGGAAGGTGAATGTGCTAACGTTACGCAGGGACATACTGGTTCTATTATAGATCGTCGATTTTTTTTCCTGTCAGGACCTTACGATTTTTTGTTTTTTGTTATCACCGTGTCACAAGGTCCACCTCTCCGGTTTATACACTTACATGTACTAATTACGCCAATGTGTTAGAAATGTGTAAAGTTGAATTTAGAGAAAGTGTACACAAATTTGCGTGGAGGAAGAGTGGAAACCCATTACAAAAAAACCTAAGTACACCCGACTGGGGTTCGAACCCCGATCACCCCGTAGTTGGCAGTCTAGTCACTTAATTGTCTTAATTTTTTCACGTTAAAAGAAGAAAAATATTATTTTCCCCTATAAACTCTTAAAAATAATTTAAAACAAAGATTTTCATTCGTTGTAAATGTCTATAAACGTTATGTCGGAATCAAATAGCCAAAATTATTATTTATGCTTTTTAGTGAGTATTACTCTATCTAGATATCACATTCTGATTTTTTTTTAAATGACACCTAGACATGGGAATCGAAACCGGGACCTTTAGCTTAGTATGCCAATGCTCTAACCACTGAGCTATCCAGAAATCGTCCCGTTACCGGGGTAATTCTTCACTCATATTTTAAGGCACAGTCTATGATGGACGTGTGGAAATAGCCGGCTAAAGATGTGTGATTTTATTAAGATCAGGAGCTATCAGATAAAACATCCACCTTCGACTCGGTAGTTGGTAGTTTGATTCCCGTGTCCAAGAGTCATAAAAAAAATCAGAATATGTTATTATGTCGTTTATATCGTCCATCGGTTAAAAAATAGTTTTGCGTGCATTTCGGCAAAGTTGGTGCTTGGATGTCTCTCGACTCGTTGCCACAGTAAGTCTTGTTGTGGTAGTCTAGACTACCTTGAAAGAAAAAAGGTCATCCCGCCAAAGAGATATCGCAAGGGCGTACGTCGACCGTTTTGGACGTGGGCCAACTGCGAAGAAATAGGGAGCGTTTATTTTCTCGAGGAGAGTCTTTTTTAAATCTTACGCGAGACAGTGAAACTCTGGTTTCTCTGTCGTGTACCACTCCCCGGAATGAATGAATGAATGGCTTGAGTTGTTTACCTCTATTCCGGGGGATGCTGATGCATTTACTAGCCTGATTCAGACAGTAAGGAATATGAATCAAACAGCCAAAGCTATCATTTATGCATTTTAATGAGGATTACTCCATCTAGATATCATATTATGTAAATTGAAAAATGACACCTGAATACGGAAATCGAACCCGGGACCTTTGGCTTAGTACGCCAATGCTATTACCACTGAGCTATCCAGGAATCGTCCCGTGCCCAGGGTCATTCTTCACTCATATTTTAAGGCAGAATCTATGATGGACGTGTGGAAATCGTCGGCTACAAATGTGTGATTTTATTAAGATTGAGCTATCAGATAACGCAGCCACCTTCGACTCGGTACAGTAGCCCCATGGCTTCTTTGGTGCTGATTGACAGCTGAAAGCTTTGAAAAGTTACCAGACCAAATTATGTATCCCTACGCCGAACCATATGATCTGCAAAAACATGTGTTTAGCAGCTGTCACTTTTGACAGTCAAAATTTAGGTATATACCTAAATGTTGACTGTCAGAAGTCAGCTGTGAGCTGTCAGTCAGCACCAAAGAAACCATGGGGCTACTGTAGTTGGCTTAATGCTGCCCCTTGTACGATTATTATAATTGTAAGGGATTGAATATTTAAGAATAAAATAGCCAAAGCTATTATTTATGCATTGGCGTACTAAACCAAAGGTCCTAGGTTCGATTCCTTGTCCAGGTGTCATTTTTCAATTTTCATAATCAAATAGCCAAAGATATTATTTATCCTGACTTTTGCACTGAAAAAATGTCAATAAATGTAATGTTTTAACTCCACAATAGTTGGAAGCTGCATTCTATATTCGTAGAGTGCTTACCACTACATTCCCAATGCATTATGGTTCCAACTCAATAGTCTAGTTTTTAAAGGATATCTTACATTAAAAAAAAATCTGCATTTGAAACTAAACTCCTCAAGTTCATGTATACACGAGGACAAACAAATTGCTACTATTCACTGAAAGTTATATTTTGTAACCGCTGAAAAGGTTTCCGACCATCTCCCACCTCGTTCCAGACGAAATGTCTGCCAATCACTAATACATTTACTAATAATGTCAGCATCACCATTGAGCCACTCACATTAAGTGTGTGTCAAGCTCATATAGTCTTGAGTTGCCAGTCATAAGGAGGTTGGTGTTCGAATCCTGGCTGTATCTACTGAGAATATTACCCCCCCTAAATGGTTCTCGTTTATCTCCACACACAAATGCAGGTGTACTTCTTCTAAAACTCTTACTACTCTTTTGCATTATACGCTTGTGTTCTAGGGACTAGGAAGGTTATATTTAGAGTAGGTGGAAAATCAATTTTGGAAAATTTACCCTTGATAAAACCGACCGAGATTCGAACCTCAATCTCCCCGTCATCTGCAGTCTTGTCTAACATGAGTAGCGCATTAGATCATGCAGCCACCGAAGCGGGTCTTATAGTATGTGCAGAGGATTGAAATGTAGTAAGGCATGGAGTATAAAACAAAAAGAGCTCGCTAATTGCTGTAAAATTGCAGCTAAACATAAAATAATGCACACACATCAATTTACACCTTCTTATGTTTTTTTTTGCTCCACACTTTACCCCCTGTTTAGACTATTCATAATTATAACACATTGGGATATGGATAAGTAAGATTGCATTTTAAGGTGAATGTTTGTGTGTATAAATTATAAATACACACCTACACACACACACACACACACACACACACACACACACACACACGTTTGAGCACACACATTACCTCTTTATTATATGTATCTAATTAGATCTCTAAAAAAAATCTTTTTTGGCAAAATAAATAGGACAGGACAGCTCTCAACACATTGAGTTAGTTCAAATAAAATTATTTTAAAACTATTTACTACCTTCAACGACTTTTTTGTAATCAAATTAAAACTACACAAAAGAGTTTACTATAGTGTTGGTAAAAAGCATATTCCATTCTTCCTCAAAACTACTTTTCGAAAACTGGCTTCTTTCCTAAGTTAACAAATCAACTTGACCTAGGTCAGTGTACCCAATACTATATATCCAGCCCTAACACCAAGAAATTAACTTATTAGATAGCATCAGTGGATTCTTAATCATAGCAAATCCAGGTATCCCTGATTTTGCAAGACTACCTCTCTTAGTAGCCATTGGAGTAGGTCCTGAGGCGTGGGGGATGAACTTTAGATGACCTACTACCACTACGACCATTTCACGACAGAGCTGGTAGTAACCTTTTACGAGTATATGTGAAGCCTTCGTTGGCTTGCTGCATTCGCCCACGCAGATTGAGCATTCAATTATTAATCCAGATCCACACTGCTTCCCCCCCCCCCTTTTATCTTTTAATAAATAAAACAACAATTTTGGTTCATACCTGTGATCAACCAAAGGTTTAGGGGACCTTGGTTTGGTTATTAGGGCTTAGGCTGTAAGGGGGGCGATAGGGTTACGTTGTGTTAATTATAAGATACATAATCATAATATTTATTTTTCTATTCAATTAATAAATACCTAAGTATTGGGTCTAAATATATAGCTATATCTGGACTGCTGATGACAGGGAGATCGGGGTTCGAATCTCGGTCGGGTGTAGGCCCTACTTATTCCATAATGGTTTTCCACTCTCGATCCATGCAAATGCATGCACACTTGCTCTAAATTTGACCTTCTTCATCCTAACTCATTAGCTTAAATAGTACATAAGTGTATAATCCAAACAGTTAGTGAGACACAGTTCTAAAAAAATATACAAATATCTTTTGTCATGGTTGTTAGATGTATGTTTAGAAAGTGTGCATTAAATATTCCAATCGATTTAAAAGGGCATCATTTATATATAGGGATTTTTAGTAGGTAGTATTTTACTATACTTCTTAGTGGAAGGATTTCATTGGAGTGTTTTACTATATTTTTTAATGTACATACACTAACCTTCGTTTTCCCCACTAGACCCATATTCCATTCACTGTAGGAATTAACTTCTGAAAGGCCTTTTTCCCTACCATAAATCTACTATATAGTAGGATATTGGTAGGAAAAAAGACCTTTCAGAGAGTAATTCCTACCGTGAATGGAATATATAACACTTGAGCTAAAGTAGGAGTCTGGTAGGAATAATTGATCATACATAAGTTACTTAAACTTCTTTAATGTAGTTATACATTATATCATTTGATTTGTAGTTTTCTTTTTTGATAAGTATTATCAATACCTTGTATATAAAATAACACTAATAGGCCTATGATAGTAAAATATTATCAATGCTGACCACAAAAAAATATGTTTGTAGTTGTTTTTTTTACCGGTTCATCTCTGGAACAGTTTGAACCAAACACACACAAAAAAAGATTGGTAATGAATAATTTATTTAGAAACATATGACAAACTTTTTCCAAGCTATAAAAGAGAATCACTGATGTTTCAATGTATTTCAAGATAACTTGATTATGTTAAACCTTTCTTCAGGATACTGTTAAATATTTCATTCAAACCATTATTTTTGTGTTAGGGTAGAAGTGACCTAATCATTTGTTTAGTTAATTTTTTTTTCATAATTGTAGTTTTGAATACAATTTAAAAGATAAGGATAACATATAGGTACATGTAAAACAATATTGAATTAATAAAATCATTCCAATGATGCTCTCCAAACCATTGAAGTTACCAGGAACTTATATTTTAACATACAGAACAACTTGACCTTTAAGGAAAAATAAGTTTGATGAATACTAATTGCATTGACATTCACTGGAAGGAAGTATGAAATACCACAACCTAGAAAAGTCCACAACACGTAACACCATATTTCCCTCTGTAATTTAAATATAATTTATTACCAAAATTATTCGATGATCGTATAATGGATTCCTTATATCAAACAGATAATAAGTTTACTTCCTTAATTTATTTCTTGCAGTTATAGAAAAATACACATTAACTATAAATCACACATTTATAAGATTAAAACTTCCGGCCAAGTGCCGTTAAAATATAAAATATGTGTGCGAAACACCCACCCACACCCAAGAACAACTCCCGGCGAAATGCCAAGAGACAAGATGTCCAGCCATATGGTAGTAAGGATGCTTCTAAATAACAGGGTCAAGCTATTTTTAGCACTGAGCAGGATACTGATATTCCTTTTAATAAAGGCTTGGAGTCTGTCTGACTCGGATGACGCCTTCAGAAATGGCTAAAGTATATTAATTAGTAATAAAAAAATTACTGCATTAAAATTATCCAATATAGATGACATCATGAAAAGCTTCTTTGGCATTGTGAATTATAGTTGAATAAATTTGTTAATCCAAATTACAAATATTGCTCTTAAAGGACAGAAGAAGTAGAGAATTAAAATTATATATTTACCATATTCCAAATATTGTTATAATAGTAAAAGTTTTTATTTGGCAGCCTGAGTCGGTACATTTTATACTGATTTTGACTCCACCAAAAATTGGATTAAACTCCGACTATACGACTCTTGACTTTGATTCTAAAGCCCTGCTTACAATGTACGGAACTATTTAAATGTTACAAACACTGGCGCTGAGGTAACATATCACACGTCAGAGCTAATAATCATATATGCACGATTCACTGTCATCATCATCATCAAAACTTTTAATTTTTATCACTGCATCATACTACGGCCATCATCGACTATTTTCAGCCTTTGACCTACCTAATGAGTCCTAGTTAGCTTCTCCTACTCGACCCCGGGTGTCTCCTCCACTTGGTGTACCCAGAGGTCTGAAATAGCTTGCCAGAGGTCAGGGTGTAAAGCTCAGCGAAAGCCAGGTTAGGTACAAATGAGAAACAGGAGACTTGTCAGGGCTTAAACCATTTAATTTGGAAATGTAAGCCTTATCAGTTGGATCCCAGTGTAATGAGCTGGGAGTCTAGGCCTAGTGGTGGATGAGTCGGATAGACAAAATGGCAGCACCCGCAATCTAAGCTAACAGAGGGCACCATGTCAAAACAGGCATACCTGGGTGTACAGGTGGCAGCCTCACCAGCCAGGTGTAGGCCGCAACAAATCAAACTCGAGATACATTAAACCTTTAGTAATGGCTAAGGGGTACAACCTAAAAAAAAAGTTTGAGAACCGCTGCTCTAAATGATATTATTTTAATGGCATAGAAACCTGTCTATAATAATGCTATCTTTGTACCCAGACAGTACATTTCCTTATGCTAGAGCTATGTGGGTAGTATTAGTTGGGCTGACCTAAGTTAAGCCGGTTTGCAACTTGTGTTTTAAGATCTTGTCTTTCTCTCCCTGTGGTTGTCGACTCTCGCTTTGACTAAAATAATAATATAACATATATGTATATTAGCGCTATATAATATATATTATATATAATTAATTAACTATGTATAACATACATGATGGCTAGAAACAGGGTGAACCTGAAAAATCAGGGATTTTTTGATGTCAGGAAAAATAGGGAAATGTCAGATACAGATACAGAATAGCTAATGTTTTAGTGCTTCCTGAAGGGGAGCATGAGAACAAATTATAACATTTACCGACCAATTGGTCACACCATGTTATTAATGGTTTTTAAAGATGGGTTGTCGCGATCTGCTAAGAGGGGAACTATCAGGGAATTTAATATAAAAAAATGAAACAGTCAGGGAATTGGAATACTTGACTAATTATGTATGCACCCAAACATTTAAAAAAAGTGAGAAATTTTGTTTTTCGGTGCTAACAAAATTCATTGCCAAGATATAGCATGTGCTAACATGAATGTTTGTACAGTTTTTTTTAACACATTTACACAGGAACACAAATATAACTAAAACATCAAATACTGGAAAATAACTTATAATTATGTTTATCTTTATTAGTGATTATGATTGTTTTATAAATATGTGATCAATGCAATGAATTGAAAAATGTGCTGTTCTTGAAGAAAAATGGTAACAAAATGTTAAGCTGGGAACTTTTTTAAATGTCTGGAAAACTCGGAAAAGGCAGGGAACTATATAATAAAAGTTTTGTAGTCACCTTGAAATATCTATCTATAAATTGTATAACTAATGTAATAATGTATTACTATTTTTTCATCCCATCTTAGTATTTATTTGGCTTGTATGCTTATGGAATAGGGATTAGGAAGATAGAATTTCCGAGGAAATGTCCCAACATTTCTTGGAGGGAGAGGTAAAAACTATCGAGGAAAAATCACTCTCAATTTACTTTACTGGGATTCAAACCCTAATCTCCTTGTAACCAGTAATTCATTCTAGCACAATAGTGAGGGATGTGTTAGACCATGCAACCACATATGCGGGAACATTTATTACCAATTGTAACAACCAACATCCTTAAAATGCCGCTTTTGGATTACACAGGTACTTACACTATATAGTTAAATTATTAATGGATGAATATTAAATATTAGTTTATATTTATATAGCTTACTATTCAGTTTACATAGTACCCGAAACAATATGTGAGTAAAATTAAGTGTCTACAGAAGACCCACTGTACTGTATATTTAATACATATATTCAGATTACTAAATGTGTATGCAAAATTAAGGAACTCTTACAGAATTTTGGGTTCATTCGGTGAATTTTTTGAATTCCTAACATTTTCTTAAAAACATAATTAAATTGCTTACAGGTAAGTAAGTAGGTTATGGCTTACTGAAGCATGAACGGGGGGAAAGAATATTTGTTTTGTATAAAGGATACTGTTTGTTTCAAAATATTAAATTATGTTAAATTGTTTGAAGTATTTTACTATGCAAAGGTCAATTCAATGAACTGAGTTTGTATTTCAATTTTACTTTTGGCTTACATTAAGAAAGAGGTTTATGAATTTTTATAGATAACCAAGCTAAGAAACAATAAGCCCTGTATTTTTTATGAATCAGTAAAATTTAACAAAACACAATTATTGCAAATAACTAAACGAAAATTATAATATATATATATATATATATATTTTTTTTATATATTCAGAGAAAGTTAAGTTTTGTTAATGATTTTTATGACTATGATTACAAAATGAATTCAATTAAAAAAAAAATCTTAACCATATATACTTTTATTAAATTATTCACCTAGATTGAATGCTTTTTAAGAATAAAAAATAATTAAAATTATTTAAATGCTTAGTTTACAAACTTTTTTTTTATTAAAACATAAGAATTTTAAAGCATAGAAAAATCTAAAAACCACATGGAAAAACCTTGATTTCTCAGAACTCTATCTTTCCTCAAATACTTAAATGTTCTCTCAAATTTAGAAAAAAACAACTATATAATATATAAACTGAATTTATTCAGATTAAACTATCAATTTTTCTTGTGAATATTATCAAATTGTATATTGATTATAAAACTATTACCATGACACATTAGAAGCTCGGATACTTCTGAATACTCGCTAGTTGCTGAAGGCAGAGTGTTTTCAGTTCAGCATCACTTTGGATCGGAATGATTTCCATTTACAATGCAGCATAACAATGGTCAAGACAATGCTCTTTGAAATTAAAACATATAAAATAAATTTTTATGATGTATTTGCTTATACCGAGCTAGTTTTGTACATGTACTATCTCTAGAATTTTTTTGAGGAAGTTTCACTTTGAATCGAGACAGGAAATATATACCTACCATTTGATTCTACAAATACTTGATAGGTTAGAGGGAATAACCCCATAAAAAAAAAGATGGCCTATAGAAAGAATAATGGGCCTCAATCCATTTCGCTGCTGCTAGCTTCCTCTAATCATTTTGAACCATACCACATTTCACCATGAATATAAATAATTTAATTTGAAAGGTTTTTATTGTTTCTTTACTTAACGATCAACAAATCTATTAGTTACTTGCAGAGAGATTCTGGTTACAAAAGATTCCTGTTTATTCTTTTTATATCAGCTTTTATTTTAATATTGGCTCATTATCTAATAATGGTTGGCATAATGCATTATTATGAAATAGCCACTTAAATAAATTAATGATCCTCATTTCTACTTTCATTCTATTAAGGGGTAATTTTTCATTTTATTGAGTCATATTCACTGTTGAAAGACGTTAAATCCTTTTAACAACTAATAGCCTTGAATGAATGTTTTAGCCCACAATTGGGATTTTTGTGTTTTGGCTGCACTAAATATTTCTTTGAAAATTGTGATTGCAGAATAAAATAGGTTTGATTGCTTTTATTAGATTTGATGCAAACTTATAAAAATAGATAAGATAAAACATCCTCTGAGTTCTTAAAAGTGTCATTACCTAGCAGACTTTCATAGGATCGACTTCCCCCCCCCCTCCCCCTTTTCATCCTTGTTTTTAAATGTCCCAGGCTAATGAGCTCACATCAAGGAAAGTTTTACTATGCTGTAAGATTGCTTGAATTTAATTGATTTTAAAATTATTTGAAGTATTTAACGTGCACTTTCTGAACCGACTGATTATATCAGCACACGATAATTTCTATGTGCAAGAGTGAAAGGGTCTACCAATTTTGCCGGGAAAGGTATTTTCACATACCTTCCAGGGTTATTTTACATGCCACAATCGACATGGGATCTACGTATTTAATTTTTCTCCAAAGGAAGTTGTGCTACAGGTTTTTATCACTCAGTAAAAATCCGGGACCCTGCTGGGGTTGAACCCACAAACATTGAGTCTTGAGATAAAGAACTTTACCCCAAAGAGGTCGAATAATTTGCTTAAAAATATTTGAAATGGCTTGTATTTATGTTTGTAACTAAGCTTGTAACTTGGATATTTTAACCCTGCAAAATCTTTTACTAACTAAAAAATTGTATTGTTTTAAAAATAATTATTAATGAATTTTTAGTGATTTAATTTAATTTGATTACATAAAAACATTATTAGAACATAAACTTTCAAATCTTATTATTTCATATTGTAATGCTCCTTACTAAAAAAAAATACTGTTCTAGAATATTTTCTAAAATGTTAAATGTATCAACTATGATTGAACAGTTGAAGTAAAGGGTATTTTGTCTATCTTAGAGCTGAATTAGCTTCTAAGTTATGTGCAGATATAATAAGTAAGTTTGGAAAGTACATGTTAAATACGCACAGCAAAAAGTTATTAAAATGCAATTTGAGATTAACATGCAAACCATACTGCATAACTTAGAGAGGTGTCCTTTCATAAGTGATACATATTCATGTTTTTGGGTAGTAAAAATATATTTTTAAGGTTTAAAGACCATATTTGGTATTCTTTTGTTGAGATTCAAAGTCAAAACTTACTTTTAAGATGAATACCCTCGTTATGCTTCATACTCTTCTTCCTAGCATTTGAACACAGCAAAACTTGAGAAGGATCCTTGAAAGGCTCCGACAACCCTTCTAAGTGCACTTGTAATATTGAAATAACCTATTTTCTCTACTATCTTGACGAGGTCAAGTACCCTTGATCCTTAAGGACGTTTAAGTGTTTAAAGAGGACAGAGTACTTGTGACTTACTAGCTTTACTCCAACATAAAATGCTGCTGATTTGTTCATTAACTCGCCGGCTTGGCTTTATTATACTGTAATGCTATATCCTCTCAACCCTAATTTATTATCCTTTAAATCGCCAACTAAACACAAGACTTAAATGCCTATATTCTGTCTATTATTGATGTTAACTAATTTTTGATCCGATTCAGGAAGGGTATACTTTATATAATAGGCACCAACTCTTAACTCTGAGGAAGGGTGCCAAATCACAAACAAAATAAACCACACCCAATGCACTTGACGGGATTTAACCGACCATATTCATTCATGTATTTTACACATAGACATTTAAGGATTAAACTTTTAAAATCAAGATATTCCTAAACATAGGTAAAAAAATCTCCTTTGAAAATATAAAACAAATTTAGCTCACTCATGGTAGGCTCTTTAAGGTGGGCTTGTAGGGTTCACGAGTAAAGAACATCGTTTTTGCAGTTTTTTATATCAGAACTTTTTTATGCTCAAAATAAATCAAATATTTCTCCACTATAAACATAGAGTTTAAATTATTTCACATGATGATATCAACATTTCTCGAATATCTGTACAGGGTGTCCTGGAATTCAATGACAACTTTTTCTCTCCGTTTAAAAAGTTTGTCATCTAATGCTGCTATGCTCATGACAGATATTCAACAACTGTTTATATCACCTTGAGAAGAAAATTAAACTCTATGTTTATACTGGAGCAAAAATTTTTCTCTTTTTAAAGTTTTGATATTAAATTTTTTCTTGTGTTCCCCACATTCCCACTTCAAACATCTTTCTTTTGTTCATACAGGCTATATATAATTCTACTGCCGTGTAACCCACCTTGGTAGTGTAGTTGGCTAACACACTAGTTTCATGTTAAGCTAGACTGCTTAGGATGGTGGAATCGAGGCTCGAATTCTGGTTGAGTGAACTGGGGGTGGTACTAACTAAATGGTTTTCCAGCCTCCCACCACGCAAATGCGGGTTCACTTCCTGTGAATTCAATCTTTCCAATCCCTAACCCACTAGCCTAACTAGTACTTAAGCGTATAACCCGAACGGGTAGTAATACGCAGCGCTAAATAAATAAATATAATAAATCAGTATTCAAACAAAATATGAAATTATTTGGATTCCACCCTTTCAGAAATAAATAGATTTTACTAACTAAATATGTTTTAGAAGATTCAGTGAAATTTAAACAACATAATATTAAATGAAAAGATTCATACTTTCTTCAGAAAGAATATTTTATTTGTTCAAACTTTTAATTAAAATATTCTTTTTATTATGTCATTTGTGCTTCCTGAAATTAAACTTCTAATGAGAGAAGTTTAGAAGGATAAAGAAAAAAAAAAAA